>JABUQX010024026.1:55000-66058 GCA_015478945.1 Trachelipus rathkii | reverse complement strand
GACGTGGTTTCCAAATGTATGACTCTGAAACAACTCTTAAGTTATCGTTTCACTCCTTTATTAGATATTGTAGTTACATAACTCATATGATACGTTATGGTGAACTACATGCCGTATTTATTAGTCTGATACAAGTAATCTAAATATGCATTAGTATTTAATTTAATCCTTTTAGCGTTTATATATTTCTATAATAACTATACTATACCTTGTATCTGTTAGTATTTTTTGACACTTTCGTTTGTGCAAATGATCTACAACCTATTTTATGGTACATTTCGTGAAAGAAACAACCGTTTCAAAATATCGATGAGACCCACCCTCATTTTTTAGGGTGCATTTCCAAACCATAAAAAAATAATTCCCATTCGACTCGCATTTTGTGGCGTTTCGTATTCGCGTCATACACCAACGTAAACATATCCCATCTCTAATGAATTAATATCGAACTCTATTCTACCATTCTACTTAAACACCGTACGTATACACGCTTACATACCTTCGTGAACCCTGTATATAAATATATATAATAATATATATATTATATATATATATATATATATATATATATATTATATATATTATTATGTATTATTATAATTATATATTATTATATATATATATATATATATATATTATTTATATTTATTATATATAATATATATAATTATATACTTATATATATGTAAGATATATAGTTATATTATTTTATTTATATAGTATATTATCTATAATATATATTTTATATATTATATAAATTATATAATTTAAATATATTATATATATATTATATTATATATATATATAAATTATACATTAATAATTAAAATAAATAAAGTACTTGGTCTCTCACTATTTATACTTAAAGAGAATGGAATCAAAAAGTAACTACCAGATGCTACAATATACACATTTTTATAGAGAAAATTCTCACCGTACGAATCTCTGCTATTCGATTTCTGCCGAATGCCGCATTTTCTTGAATGGTTGAAACATGCATTATATAATAAAAGCTATGATTCTACACCTTTGTTTCAATTATAAGATTATATTATTAGTAAATTTTTATATTAGAATTTTGCAAAAATAGAGAATTTTCGTAGCTTAATTGTAAAGATTATCGTTCTCTAATGTTAACATCAGTGCTTAGCACAGTAGTCACGAGTGTAGGAGTGTGCCTCTGTATACTAATATAAATATTAAATATTTATATAATTATATATATATGATTGCTTGTTTATATATATACTATTATAATATATATATATTTTATATAAATTATATATATATATATTATATATATTATATATAATATATTTATATTATATATATAATATAATATATATATATATATTATATATATTAAAGTATTAAATATATAATATATTTATTAATATTCGTCTTAACCATTCTTTAACACTTTTGGGCTCACCAATAGTGTTTTGCTTAAATACGTCAATTTACATGTTTAGGATATCTGAGAACTCAGCTCCATCCTACAGTAGTTTTTAATATATTAATACTACCTGTGTCCAACTTTATTAAAACTCTTTTTACACTTTATCTGTTAAATGAGAACCAGAATAGCGAGCCCCCTAGGAAATGCATACAACTTTTGACACTAGAACAAACACTCGTGACTTCCAAATGGGAAGTGCTGTTTCGTCTGGAGAACAGGTTCATTCTTCTTTAAAGTTTTTTTCCCTCTAAATTATGTTCGGTTAATAATTCTTATTTTCAGTCTATTAACCCCTAAAGTATTATTATAGCTATAATTATAGCTATGTATGAGTTATGACTGCTCTCAGAATGCAATTCCATTGTTAAAAGTATGCTTCTGAGTGGAGTGGGCCAGTTTCTTTGGTTGTTTAGCCACATTATCATAAGTATAATTCTGTGTTTGAGAGTGTTAATATATGGAAAAACAATCAATATCATAGGCCCCATTCACTATTACTGCCCAATATTAAAACATTTTTATGCCATAATAACATGTACGATAAACTGTAATTTTGTAAATCCCAAGAATGAAGCTAAAATTTTTGTAACTGTACAATTCCAGCAACTGGTATTTTATAAATGTAGACCAAAAAAAATAATATATATATAATTATATATATTATATTTTATTTATATAATTATATATATAAATAATATATAATTATATAATATTATATATATAATAATATAATATATATAAAATATATATATATATATAATTATATATATATTGATCCGGTGTTGTAAAATTCATACCTTCCAATAAGATCTATTTGCATTCGCACGCGGACACTCGGAATGTGAATAGAAAATGTTCTGAATGGGACTTGTTAGAAAACTTCGCAACTTTAGTGAGCAATTTTGATAGAATGATTTGCCGTGAGAGTGCGTCTCAATAGTGGCACAGTGAGAGTGTGTGAGCATCATATATATATTTATTGGATACGCTCGTTATTTGTGAATATTCGCTCGAAATCAACTGTTGAAGCAATTCCGCAATGACATCCTTATCCAGTGTTGGTTTGGGAATTTACTCGATATTGTTTTCCATGACATCGCAAGCCGACACTTTGCATCGTAATTATTCTCGGAAAGAAGATATGATATCTGGGTTAAGAACTATCTAAGCACCAAACACAAGGAAAATGAGTAAAAGAGTAAAAGATCTCCAATTCCAAGTTTAAGAGCGAAGCAGATTACTCTTGAAACTAATATCAAATTACAAAATTAAGCATAAAGGAAAAATCATAAAGGATTTATATAGTAAATTTACAGAATTTATAGTAAGGATGATCTGTTTCATCACGTTGAAATTCTTGGCTTTACGGCTAACGAAAGTATCGTTCTCTTCTATACACTTACTCAAAAAAAAAAAAAAAAAAAAAAAAATACTACGGATATATAATTATAAAATGGATGACAGCGTTAAAACTAAAGTTTCAGAATTATAACTCTATCAACAATCAGCCAAGTTAGCCTTTCTCCTCGACGAATGGTAAACTCAAATCAAGGCAGTTTCTTTGTATTCTCTGAGTAATCATGCCGTTGACAATTATTTGCAAAGGTCAAATTTTTGTCGTGTTCTGAACCTCCACTGAAAGCGTCATACTGGTGATATCTGCAGTGGCTATTAATGGAATGTTAACGAAAATGAACCTATCCAACTTATGTTCCACTGTCATGAGAGATGCTGGTGCATATAAAGAAAAATTGTTTCTTCTTGAGTTGAAAAACACCAACTCGTCAGCCATCAACATTAGGAAATTTTGCATATCAAACAGCATCAGCAAATTTCCAATATAGGTCAATGGTCACACTTTAAATCCATCGACTAGGTCATAAAACTTAAAAAATACAGGCCAGATAAGTTTCGCTATCAGTATACATGAGCGTACTCTGCAAATATGTAAGGTTACAAGAACTTAATGAACCTCTCTGCCAGTATGGTAGCTCTGATGATACCAAATAAATGTGCTTCTCATCCCTGACAATTCTATTCTAACTTTTTGATCATTGCCTCCAATCATTTGAAAATATCATTATGATAACACTGCACAAAAAAAATCTTAAATTTTTTTCTGTCCTTTACATGAAAATATTGTGATTCTGTAAAACAAAAGGTGCTTGTTAATTTATGAAAACCAAAAGCTCCATCACGTACCTCTTTTTTGTAGACACACTCCTTCTATTTATATATTGATTAAATTGAATTGTAACAGTGTCTTTATTATATATAGCAAGCACACACTAAATGATTTTTTTGGTCATTTCCTCTTGTAGGCATCTGTTGGTGTCTGATAAAACTAGCGATATTCAGCAAGCATATTCATTCCATCGCCTACTGAAACGTTTTTCAAATACAGAGATTCCTGGGTGAAACCCACCATGCGCATCACAAATTGCGCCAAGGTTGGGGGAAAAGAAGTCCAGATTGATCCATAAAGTGTGTTTTAAAAGAATATTGGGCAACCTATATCAACGAAAGCAACCACCAATGGAGTACAAGATACTTCATAGTTTTCAGCTTCTGCATTCCAAGAAACCTGAGAACCTGATTGAACTGCTACCAGCCGCTTTTTGTTTCTGACAGTTCCTTTGAACTCTCCATCTCGGAGACTGCCTTTAATTTGGGAGCCAATAAAAACCCATTCTTATCTTTGCCTCACTTATTTTTGTGAATTTGTTCCTGAGATGCAAGAATGCCCCACCTTCTTTGTCAAGAGCTTTTACAAATATTTCATCAAACCAAGTTTAAGTGCAAAGGTGGAAGAAAGACAAACTTCGGATTCACAAGTGGTTCATGTTTTTGGTCCAGGATTGAATCATGTCTTAGGCTACTTTTTCCGAATGTGGTGATTTTTTCTGTCGCGGCGTATCCCATTCGCAGAGGAAGCAGTGCCAGAATTTTTGTAGCCCTGCATGCCTGTTAAAGTCTATACCTTGAGTCCCACAAAATTGTGCCATTTAATGTGTACTAACTAAGTACCGTTTCCTTTATTTCTAGAATGCTACAGGACAGACCGAAAAAACAGTGCCTAAGGTATAGTAGCACTGCCTGAGACTACGTTTATAGGAATCAAAATAAACGGGTGGCCACTGCTGGTTTATGCTCATGTCCCAATGCATGTCCCAATAGGCCATCCACATCACAGCAATATACAATGCCATGCTTCTGCCCAAAATTAGTGCAAAACTGTCTCTGCCTGCCTCTAAATGAACAATGTTTACACCTGTCTAATTAGATTCCAAGCCCTGAGCCTAGAAGCGCAAATTCTGGTTGTTTGTGAGGTTTTAGATCTCGCACAATATCGTTAAGCTCCTCCTGTGTGATTCCATGTGAACAGTCAAAAAGATGGTCAAAGTCAGGATCTTGATACCTTGTGTCATTCGGAGGGTTATCCTTGAGTAACATTTAAATTCATCGGAAGACGTACTATTCTGTAGCTATATTTTATATAATGTAAATATATGCCTTACAATTTTAGTTTGTGAAGCTCGGAATACTGAATATACTTTTATTTTTCTATTTTTTTTCTTTCAAGCTTCGATTTGTTCTTCTTTTAATTCTCTTGTGAATAATTTTGTAAGATGTTCTAATTAAAGCCCATCCATCACCTTGTGATCGGCAGTTATGACAGCCTTTGTGATTTATTGCTTTTAAATTTAGTTTGCGCATTCTTCTGATTTAAAATAGATTTCAATTGGTCGAGGATGTAACTTCGATATTTGTCCCTCATATATAAATTGATGTTTTTCATTTTTAAGCGATTCTTATTCCATTTCCATTTGAGGAAAGCTGTGTGTGTTTGCAATCCTGGCTGACGAAATTTATCTGTTCTTCATAACGAGGTTTAAAATTGTCACGACGATAAAATTGCTTTGATAGTGAAAGCCAATTTAGTATTTGCGTTATTTTACCTGTGCAATGTGTTTATAAGTTACCTGTGATTTATTTTATTTTTCTAAAGACATTGGCGTTTTCCAAATAAATAATTTAAAAAAAGGTGTGTCATACATGCGGATCTTTCTGAGGTACCTGTAATTACCTATGTAAGTGCTGATTTATTTCATGTACAATATATTAATGTAAAGTAAGGGTTTGCAATCTAAAGTTCCCCTAGACGTAATTTTCTTAACAGTCCAAATATTTTGAGTTTGTTTGTTTTGGTATTTCTCTTCCTAACATATTTTTGTTTAATAATATTTTTTTTATTATTAAACCGAGATTGTTAGAAATTGAAATATCAAATATCAATTTTTTTTATCACTATTTTTCATTAGTAAATCAGAAATTATTTTTGAAACTTTTTTTTTTGGCTTTTTTTATTATATCTTCTTTTATGTAATGTTTTAACTTCATTGCATAATTGAATTTATAATATCAGGCAGTTATTTATAGTATTGTTTGATGGTAAAATTCATTATAGTGTTTTAATATTGATATTATTCCTAAATAATCTATTTATATTTTTATATTTTATTGGTTTAAAATATTTTGTGTTAAATATTTTGCATGGTGGTTTTCTATAAATCTGGCCGTGTAATATTCTATATTATATGGTTGAACTTATAGTACCTTGCCTGTCATTTAAAGGTATTCAAAGTAGTAGATGTTCTTTTATTTTTTTAATTTAATAAATAGTTTTTTGTGTCCTCAAGTTGTCAATGTGTTAAATCCTATGCACCGTAGTTAGTCCTATTCTGATTTATTATTTTAGTGATCTTTTTCTGTTTATGCCAAGTAGTTTACGCTAGGCCCTTCAGACCCATTTTTGGTATTCAAGTCATCATAGTACTTTTACGGAGTGGCATAAATATTCCTGCTAGATGTTCTACATAGAGTTTGCTCCAGAATTCTGGTTTGTCAACCTATTAAGTGTTACAATATATCCTATATAATATAATATATATATATATATATATACATATAATAAATATATATATATATTATATATATATATATATATATATATATCTGGTTTGTCAACTTTATATATATATTATATATATATATATATATATAGGAAAAAAACTTCAGAAAATTAAAATAAAATTATTAAATCACTTACTTTCGGAATCAGAACCCGATTCCATTTTTAAGTGATAAAATAATAATGACTGAACAGTAGAAGGTAAAAAAGTAAAACTAAAACCCTGTTTCCAAATTTTTGTACTGGTAAATATGTTATAGCATCTTTTGTTGTCAATAGCTCTTTTTTTTTTTTTTTTTTTTTTTATGTATCTTTTAATAAAATTTTGTTTGTTAATGAGTCTAAGTTAAAGAATCCTTTATTACTGTTCATGCATTTCGTGTCATTTATAATAAAAGACTAGTATTCTCCTGGGGTTAACATCTTCAATGGAAGAAATCAAAGAAGAGCTTTCCATATTTTTCTTTTCTATGACTTACGAGTGATGAATTTAAATCATCTATTCTTTGACAATGGGAATGTTGATATCTTTTTCTATTAAAATTATTCGTTTGCCCAACATACATTGCATTACAACTCATACATCTCATTTTGTATACCCCACTGTTGCTATTAGTAGTATGGCTTTCGCTTTCGGCAGGTGACAGTTTTGTCGCCTTACTACTAACGCAGGGTGACAGAACTGTTACCCATGAGATTTCGTCTTTTCGTCGGAACATAGGATATATTTTCCCACAATTTCGTTCGTGTAACCGCAAGTTTTCACAATGTCGTTCGTTTTCCCGCGTTTTCCGAGGTCGGCGACGCGCTTGGGCTTAGCCCCGAGGCTCCACGCACAGCATCGCACCGCACGTTTCACAGCGCCTCGCCGCGTTTTGAAGTCACGAATGACCAAGTCATCTTGGTCGCTGACTATAAATCTGCTCCAAACTCCGGAGAAGTTTGGTGACAGTGGAACGTCTCCATGGGCTTTTTCGATTGCTGTATCACGTCTCTAAGCCAAGGAAAGCAACCTGACACGCTTCGAATACTTAAACCCATACACATATATTACGTGCAATTGT
The DNA here is from genome assembly GCA_015478945.1 of Trachelipus rathkii. Classification (NCBI taxonomy): domain Eukaryota; kingdom Metazoa; phylum Arthropoda; class Malacostraca; order Isopoda; family Trachelipodidae; genus Trachelipus; species Trachelipus rathkii. Next base: position 58,563 of record JABUQX010024026.1, on the reverse strand, counting down.
GCTTAGCAATGTCGAATTTCAAAATCTTCTTTTTTCTATTTAGTTGCTGAGGACAATTTCCCAAAAATCAAAAAACTAATATGTGCATTTTGTGCGTAATAGACCCATCTATGTACATTTCAAGTGAGAAGTCATTTCGGAAAAAAATTGTAGAAGTCGATACGAAAAAAAATGTTAAAAAATTAGGTTCGGAAAAAAATGCAAACGCCGAAAGAATGAATACAGACACAGAAAAACACCCTAAAATGACGTTTTAGAGGTAAAAAAACTGCGGTTTTCTTTTTCCCATCAAAATTGTCTGAAAATTAAGAATTTTAGGTCCATATTTAGGTGAGGGCTAAAATGGGGTCCCAAAATCCCCAATATTGGATCCTCCCCTTAAAAATATTAACGTACTCATGCCAATTTAGTATATAACTCTGGTTATTCCCTATCGACGAAGGCTTGCATACCCCTGACAAACTATCATACATACCAATACTACGGTTAACCTAACTGTGTTACCCCAAGGTCTTCTCCTTCACCCTTCTCTCGGTGAAAGATGTATTACATTAGGTACTTTATTAATTAGTGAAAATTAATTTTAGTAGCATAACAAAGTTTTAACATTTGTAAAACTAATTTTATATCACCTAAACTAAGAATATTATGTACAACAGCAACGACGCTAGCAGTCCTTAAGAACGAATAAGATACTAACATTATCATAGTAAACAGCTTAAGAATAGTAAAGTAGCCAACACCACCTACAAACTTTAACCTAACCTTACTATTCAGTCGTATCAATGATAATTTACATTAGCGTAGCAATATTTATCAGAACTTAGAAAAAATTTAGCATTAACATTGTAATATTTAACAAACACATAACAAAAATTTATCACAATCTAACCTAACTATCACTCTGAACAGCGAATAAATGCTAAAAAAAACAAAGCTTTAGAGTCACTAAAGCTAACATAATATAACCTGAATTAAGAACGTAACGAGTTATAGCATGCCTAACATACCTTACGTACGATTAAGCTGCTTTCATTAGCAATAGTCTCTGTTTATTAAAGGGAAAGTAAGTAACATTGCCCATAAAATTTAACATATCTATCATTTGCTATCACACCTGTAACATATTAATGCTAATTTAGCATACTGTAAGTGATTCAAGTCATATTTAAGTATCAATATGGCGCAATCATTACACAAAAAAAGTTCTGCACGATCAAAACGTAAATTTATTGTTTTAATGTTTATAGCATAAAAATAACATATATTTAACATACCTTACGTATGAATCAATTGCTATCATTAGCAAAATTCAATTCATAATACAGGCAAGTAGCTAACATCACATTCCAAAGCTTAACCTACTCACAGTTTTTCCAACATGTTGTAATTTATGTTGTAATCAAACTAAAGAACTTATTTTATGTGATAACGTTGAATGAATAATATAAATGTAAATGAATAATTGATATTTTTGTTATAAATATTAAAAGAATAAAATATTTAGTAAAAAACATAAAATGTTTTAAATAAATTATATGTAATGCTCGAGCAAAGAACTTATTTTGTTATGTTTATACTTTATGCATGGCAAAAGTATGACATAAAGCAGTAAGTCAATAGGGCAGGACATGGAATGGCAGGGTGGGTAAAGTTGGATGGCTAGATGCTCGTGCTACTGCTTTACTTCTTGACTGCTTTAGGGTTATTAAAGTACATGTTTTTAATAGAATTTCTTAAAATTTTATTATAAACAAAATGTTTTACAAACTTTTAACTAAATAATTTTTTTTTTTTTAGAAATTAAAAGTTTTAAAGTAAAAATAAAACTATAAATGTAGAATAACATTTTAAAAAGCGATACACAGATGCAACACGTTATAGAAATAATAACCTTGTGAACTGAAAAGTTGAACTATACTTAGTTATATATATATATATTATATATATATATATAGATATTATAGTATATAATATATATAATTTATATAATATATATATATATATATATAATATATATTAAAATAAAATATATAGTATATATATATAATATTATATATATATATATATATAAATATACATATACTATATTATAATATATATATATATATATTATATATATATTTATAATATATATAGATATATATATATAGATATATATATAGTATATATATATATATATATATATTATGTAATATAATATAGTATATATATATATATATATAATATATATATATATATATATTATATATATATATATATATAGATATAATATATATATAAATACATATATATATATATATAAATATATTATACTATATATAATATATAATAATATATATATATTTATATATATTAAAATAATATATTGAAAAAAATATAACGTATATAATATAATATTTTTTTTTTTTTTTTTTTTTTTTTTTTTTTTTTTTTTTTTTTTTTTTTTTTATATATATATAGATAATTTAATATATATATATATATATATATATATATATATATTAGAGTAGAGTATATTATATATATATATATTTATATATATATAATATATATAGTATATATATATATATATACTATATATATATATATATTTATATATATATATATATATATATATATATGTGGGTGTGGTGTGTGTGTGCGTGTGTGTGTGTGTGTGCAATATAGGGATGAAGCTAAAGTGTTCGTCTATGTATTTAAAAACTTAAGACCCTTTAAAATTTCATTTTAAGGGTAAACCCCCTTTCCGGGTTTCGGGCCCCCTTCCAAGGGACCCTCAAACACCTTTGAATGTATTGAAACTATGTTATTCATGTTCTTCGTGATTGAAAACATATAAGGAAACCAATATTACGGTGGTAGTTACACGTTTACTAACTCAGCACCGCACCGGCTCCCCACCGGTTCTGGCGCAGACACCTACCAAAGACCCATTTTGCTCCAACACAAGAGATTTCTTTTCACTCCTTCTTTTTATTCCTTCCTCCTTTCTACTTCGTCAATCTTCTCTGCTTTGCACTCGGTGCTTTTCTCCTTTTTTCAGTTGTACCCCTCTCCATGTGGATTCTCAAACTAATTTGAGGGTTATGAAACCCTCAAAATCGGAACCTATGTCCTTTAATATATATATATATATATATATATATATATATATTATATGATTATATAGTATATATACTAACTATATATATATATATATATTAATATAATTACTTATATATTTAATATATATTACTATTATATATATATACTATTATATATATATATATATATATATATATATTATACCTCATTTGACCAAATATGCAACTGGAGCTAGAATTTCAGTCTGGCTCCGCCATCAGCTCCGGCTCCGGTTCATGTGCAGATGTGCTCCGACATTTAACTTAAACTCAGGACTCTATTTCATTCATTCTCTTCTAGCCACTCTTCAAAATTCAACCTTCTTAGTCCATTTCTTAGGTTTTTCCAGTCTGGTTCCGGTATCGACTCCAGCTTCGGCTCATGTGCTCCGGCATTTAATTTAAACTCACTACTCTATTTCATTCGTTCTCTTCTAT
>JABUQX010024026.1:32500-50000 GCA_015478945.1 Trachelipus rathkii | reverse complement strand
ACCTTCAAGGCTGGAAAAAATCCTTTAAAGCATTTAGAAGTTCATTGTACATTGTTTGAATGATAATATAATATATGGTGTGTAATGTAGCAGTTTTGATAGCAAGAAAGATATTGGAAGGAATTAGCGAGTGTTGGAGTTTAGATAAGACGAAAAACCTTAAGATTCAAAACGAAGAATTTATATGTGAAATCACCCCAAAGGTATACTTCATTAAAAGGAAACTACATACTCATATACAAATCAAACAACTGACAAGTAAGGTTTAAATTGTGTATTTTCGAAGATGTTACTGCAGTTGTATGGAATTTTATATCAAAGTGATAGATGATTTTTTTAATTTTTAAACAGCTGTTTTTCCGGCATCTGTTAGAAATGCGTGCAAGATCAGAGGTTAGTTTCTCTAGCCTGACTCCTAGAATATTACTGTTTGCGATTTTATAAGTGGCTGTTCGAATTTAGAAGAAGTTACTAAGGGTTGAATCATCGGTCTAGGTATAGGGAACTGAAGAAATGACGAATACTTTGATCAAAAATAAAAAGTAGAAAAAGAATAGGGAATGGAATAAAGAAGTACTTAATAATACTAACTATACTTAGAGGACGAACTACGTTCATCTACAACGGATTATTTTCTGTAAGGTGAGCAGATAATAAATCAGAGAAAGATTTCAAAGAGAAGCATAAAATAAAAATAAAGAGAAGTTTTGAAATCAAATCCTTGAGCCAAACTTTGTGAAGGCTGATGTGTTTAGCACACAACAAAATATTCACCAAAATACAAAAACGAAAACACCAAGTGTCATATAAAAAAGAAAGCATATCACCTGTCGAAATTTTTTTTTGAAAGAACATTTAGCAATTCGAGTTAAGATTTGAGCAATTAAGATACTTCCAAATGTTTGTGTTTCAAAAATAAATTTTTAAACTTTAATAAAAACAGAAATTAAAACAATAGAACTGCGTTAGACGGTTGAGAAAAGTCTCCTTTTTACGGGACAGGTTGAAAGAACACACGTTTCAAACACAGAAGGCAGTTATGACAGTTTTACGAGGCAAGGTAAAGGTTTTTAAAAAAGTTTTGAGACCCACCGAAGTAACACCGCCAAGACCAAATGATTTATAGAGTGCCAAAAGTGTCTCTATTTCTAAAACTGAGTGGCATATCCGGTAAATATTTTTGCCGGCTCCGATTCAGGCTCCGGATCTGACTCCAGATCTACATTTCCAAAATTTCCTGGATACGGCTTCACCAAAATAAAATTTCAGCTCCGGCTATGGTTCCGTATCCGTGAAGTATAGTGAGAGTCAAAAGTATGAGTGAAGATTCAGCTTTAACACAATGTGAGACAAATTTGTAAACCATTACATAGAGAAAGAAGAGAGCCACAGGAAGTAATATTATTAGAGTAACCTACATATATATATATATATATATATATATATAGTATATTATATATATATAATATATATATAGATATCATATTGATGATGATATATATATAACTATATTATCATACTATATATACATTATATATACTATCAACATATAATACTTATATACTTTATACCATACTGCTTCTTATATCTTCTCACCTATCAGACCCTACCCCATCATAGAGTGATGAGTGTTCCCACACATGTCCACCCAGGTACAAAACTCCGACGCAAACCGGTCTCCTTACAGAGATCCGTCCTGGATGTATGTTCACGATTCTTATGTGTTAAAATTTTTTTAAACTGGAGTGAAAGAAATAGATGTATCCTCCGGAAACTGGTTACAGTTTTGACAGATGCTTTTGGTGGTTTGGTTAAAGTTGAATCTGTTTTTGTGGTATTGTAATTTAGGGTGATGGCCGCATCTTTGCTTTTCCAAGGATGACTGACTGGTTCTTAGTAGTGAGTTGAATTCTGGGTGCTATTCTGTGGATGTTTAGTTAAAATGGTGTTAGTGCGATCTGCGTCCAAGTGGTTTCTGTTAGTGGTGCGTGGTAGATTGTTGCCGTGTATGTGTGTTGTTTGGGGTGATGGAATGTTGTTTAGATTTGCTTGTAATATAGAGCTGGTGAAGAAGGAGGTTGTCTGAATCTATGGTGGGTACGGTTAGAGAGTGCAATGTGGCATGGGTGTTTGGGTTTTGGAAAAGAATTGTGTGCCTATCATGTCCAGGTGTATGTGTATTGGTAGAATTTTGGTTTCTTCGTGCAGGAGTTTTTGATGTGAATCCTGTTATGATTCTTAGATCTTTGTTTTGAGTTGTTAGAAGTTTCATTATGTTATTTTTAGTCAGTAGTAGAGGCCAGATTGGAGAAGCATAGTTTACAGTCGGGCTAATATATTGTTTGTGTATAATGGTGGATGTTGGTTTATTGTTTGAGAAGGCTGTGCCTGCGATGGTTCTTAATATGTTTAGCTTCTTGTTAGCAGATGAATTTAATAATTGTGTTGTTCAAATGAATGATGGAGGTGTGTAAAGATGTTATGTCATGTATTGGTGTAAGATTTAGATGAGATTCAATATGGTTAGTAAATTCTGTACAGTTAGCTTTTTTGTAGTTAGTGTATGTGGTGATCTTTTTTTGGGGAGTTTGGTGGGGGAGGCCAAAGAAATAAGGATGGGGAGGTGATCTGATTGCAGGTCGGTGGTTGTGTCCCAAGTAAGTCTGTGATGTAGGGAGGGGGAACAGAATGTGACGTCTGGGGAGGGATTCTGGTGGGGAGATTTTTAGAGCTAATGATCTTTAAGGATATGATTACCCCTGGGGTCGGATGGGTAGTCTTCATACCAGGCAGTGTGGTGGGCGTTTAAGTCGCCTCCAAGGATGAGATTTGGTTATGTAGCTATTGTTGATAGGGGGTGTGTGAGGTTATTTGGGGGCGCGGTTTGGTGGTGGTCGGCGCGTGGCGCATATAAAGGTTGGATACAGAGGAAGGTGGCTCGGAGGAACCAAGATTGGGATTTTATTATGCGGCGGAGAATAGCTGAGTGGAATTTAGTGAGTTGTTATTATAATATGGTTATGCTATTATGAATCAGCGCTGTCAAAAGGAAGTTGTTGAGCGAGTGTTGGAAAGAGACATATATATATCATACTCTTATATATATATATACTATATATCTATATATATATATTATACATATACTGTATATAATTATAGTATATAACTATATTATATATATATATAGATATATATATAGTTATACTAAATAGTAGTAGATATATATATATGTATCTATATATATATTATATCATATATATAATATATATAATAATAGATAATATATATATAGTATATATATATATATAATATATACTATATATATACTTCATAGCTATAATACATATATATTTATATAATAATATATAGAGTATAAATAATATATATAGTATATAATTTATTAATTTTATTGTATTTGTATTTATTTATTTGTAGTGACTAAATATTCTTCCCAAATTGAAATCTATTAAAAACATTAAAGCTAATAAACACCCATTGAGTTGGTCCCAAACCTATTGAGGGCGCTTACTTGTGGGCGGTGTTTTTGTCCCGTATAAAACTCTCTCTCTCTCTCTCTCTCTCCTCTCTTCTCTCTCTCTCTCTCTCTCTCTCTCTCTCTCTCTCTCTCTCTCATCTCTCTCTCGCTCTCTCTCTCTTCTCTCTCTCTCTATCTATATAATATATATAATAATATATATATATCTACTATATATATATAATAATATAATATATATATATATAACCATATATAAACTATATAATTATATATATTGTATTATATATATATAAACAATTGTATATGTATATATTATATATATGTTAGGAATATACGCTTTACCAGCTCTGGATATCCGTCTGGATATGACAAGAGTGAAAAAACAAAGTAAATGTCACGCTGAATGCCATTGGAAATCCAAACTTAACTAAATCACTAGCGTATTATATAAGAAAATAAACTTAAAATATTTTCATACAGATTTTTTAACATAAAGTGTAAAATTAGAGAAATAAAATATATATATATCATTACTATATAATATAGTACTATATATATATACATTATATAGTAATATATATAACTACATATACTATATATATATTATATATCTATATTATACTGTTTATTTATATATAACTAGCTATAACATTTTTATCACCCCGACACGGCAGAGCCCCATTCAAATAGGTCATTGAACGTCTTCAAATATTCATCCTATACGCAAATTACGCAGATGCAGCCTTTACGCAGACTTTAAAGTGAGGGACATTAAATTGAGAGGGAAACACAGAAGATGGAAGAGAACCACAGAACAGATGTGGCAAGAAAGAAAGAAACACCGCAGCGAACAAGTCTGGAGTTACAATATCACACAAAACTCATGCGCCGACAAAGCACCCCTTGTGCTTCGTGGGGCGTCGTAAAGGTGGTGTACGTGAAAGTGGAAAGTTCCTCGAGCACTTGCCTCTACGGTACCTATAGAAAAGAGATAAAGCATCCGACAATACAAGCGCCGCAAAGATAGCAGTCAAGTCTGAACTAGTAAATTACAGAACAGTTTATAAGCACTTGGCCTTGACTCGACCCTATCACAAAGCCGGTGAAACCAGAAGGTCCCCCACGATATGAGAGCCAGGTCACTCTATTTTCAGGGCTGTATGAGACCCTTGTATACTGAGCAACTGAGGAAGAGGCAAAAAAGTCTCGCAGTCTCAAAACAGAACTCCCCAGTTTCTTTAAGGCCACCCTAGCAACACGTTGTGATTGTGAGGTTTCAAGGCATTTTTTTGTTTATATTAAGGTCAAGGATGTTAAAATTGTCAACAGGAGAGACGAGAGAACCGTCGAAAGATATAGAAATAGTAGGAAGGTGTCTTAGAGAGGGACATTTGTAAAATTGGTTTTAAAGAATTAATTTCACAAGTTAGACGACCCCACCCGGAAAATTTCTGTCCGGATCAGCCGAGAATAAGAGATCGGAAAGGCTTAAGACACAGGTAATCTAGAAGTAAAGAGGAGCAGAATTGAAATTAGTTGAAGAATGAGGTCGATCATCGGCATATGAGTTGATAGAGGTATATTAACAAGTAGAAGATCATTAATGAAAAGCATTGAAAATACAGTAGGAGACAAGACAGAACCCTAAGGCAGCACCACTATTGACAGAAAGAAGAAGAAGAAGCGATAACAACAAGAAGCCGAATTAACGCGATTTGAAAAAAGAAAGCTAGACATTAAGTAAGCAAAGGAGAAGAGAATAACTTTAAAGGATGTCGAGCTTGGAGAAGACGTGTCACGCGCGTGCCGTACCGAAATTAAATGCTCGTTGAGTATCGTCAAAGGCGCCACCACGCGTCAATGAGTCGCTCCCCGTCAGTTCCTAACCAGCTAACAACAATAAATCTGTTTAGATAGGGAAAGTATAATCTGCCAGTAAGACCTCGAGCGCCTGAAGCCGTACTGGCAATCGCGGAAGTAAGGTGAATGAGATTCCACGATGGTCAAGAGTGAGAGTTGAGAAGGGCATTTCAAAGATCTTCAGAAGAATACCAAGCTTAAGATACTTATCAGGGCGAAGTGCTCAGAAGGACCTCACAGACGCTTCCTTGTTGTTCTTCGGTCAATAGTTGGACATATGGCGCGCATCCAACACAGATAGAAAGTGCTAGTATTGAGGCATAAAAAAAATATAGCTGAATGAGGGGCGGGTAGCACGGAAGCACACCCCCTCAAAAAACTTATGGAGGAATGCCATCCGGGCCACCCGCCTTCCTTACGTCAAGTAGATTTCAGAAGGCCCATGCACTCCGATCAAAGTACATTCAGGTAAAAGGCATATGTAATGAGAGACATGTCGGTCAATAAAATATATAACCCTACCTTCCTATTTATAATCATCTATTTAAACTGATTAGATCTTTAATAGGTATAGTTCTTAAAAAAAAAACTCAAAATGTAATTTGGTCAATTAATTATTTAAACATCAGGAATCTGATTTTTAAAAATATAAATTAACATCTGGGAGCGCAAAGAGCGATATTGAGGCCACTGAAGTTGAAGCAAATGGTAAATGCATGCCTCTAGCTGCTTGAGGCTATAGCCGTTGTCCTCAAAGAGCCGTGATTGACATATAACCATTTTTTACGTTTAGCTTGCACTTTGTAATCTCGTAGCAAGGGATTTCCCATCCCAAACTTCCTAGAATACTGTATGTTATTATTAGATCCTAATACTACAGATTTTACACTAATTGTATCAAACTTCGTATTTTATTTTATAATCAAAGCTTTTAAAAAAAGCAGACATATAGCGCGAGACTTATAGTTGAAACATAATTTTAAGATTGAATAACGGTTTTACGATCAAAATTTTACTCCGAAGCAGCTGAAATAAGGTATATAGTATATTATAATCCTTATATGTATAACTTATTATAATGTATATCATACTACTATATACACTAATTAAGCTCTATATAATTCATATTCTTAGCTATACTATACTATATATAGTATATATAAGAATATAATATATATACTATAGCCTATACTAATCTGCTTAATGAATATAATAGTATTTTTTTTTATTAATAAATGATTATAAATATTTATATAAATTAATTTTAAGTTAAATAATCTTTTTTAAAATATTTCAAATATATATATATATTATATATGGTATATATTCTTATTATTATCTATTATTATTATTCTTATTATTATTACTATTATTATAATATTATTATTACATTATACTTTTATAAAAGCGTGTTACCATATCTGATGATATGGCAACTTTCGACCAAATTTAGTTCGTGACCTCGAACTGGAGTGGAACTTTGGAACTTTCGGAGCATGCTATGAATATTAATATAATTAACTATACATAATAATATATATACTATATAATCTTATATATATATATAATTATTTACTTACGATATCAGTTAATATACCATCAAATTTGCTATATTTACTATAGGTATATATATATATATATACTATATATATATACTAAACTATATTCACATGTTAAACTAATTATGTGTATCGTGGGTTGAAGTACCCTTTATTAGAGATACCGATACATACTATAACTGTATAACTTCATACATATTACGTATTTAATCATTCCACACCGAATTAACTTAGCTAGTTGCTATTAGTATAAATGAATCGTCTCGAGATCATACAAGATGTATCAAGATTTGAGTAATATCTTCCTCCACTAATCTAAAATAAGAGAGCATTAATAGGAAGAGATATTTAAACATGTATAAAAAATTTCAAATCTCACAAAATCATACTAAATTAAAATATAGATCACTATATAACTTAAATAGACAAGGGAGATTTCATCAATCCACAGGATATAATTACTATGTATGTGGTGATAATTAGGCGGCTTTACATATAAATATTATCACATAGGTATAATATATAAGGCGAATGTGAGATAATTAGGATTATTAAAATCTATAGCCAATATCACAAAAAAAGGCAAACCATATTCCTCTCCTATATTCAATACTTCAGAATAGGTCTAATACTGAATCAAATATTTATATTCAGATATTTGAAAAAGTAAAATAACTACTGGAGCTACTGAAAGTTTGACTGGGGTCAATTGGAAGTTCGTGACTGATATTAAATGAAGGTAGATCAGACCAACACAATTACAAATAGCGATGATCAAATCCTTCTCATCAGAATGATGGAATATGATTTCTCAGGACGTATGCGAACGCAACTCATTAGCTAGGCATAACAAGACTAGATCTCTACACGCGTAACCTAGTGAACGATACCAGTATCTTCTTCATAGTAGTCTCTCGTATTATTGAGGAACGCTTTTAATGCACACTAAGATATTCAGAACTCGTAAAGAAATAAGCGTGACTAATATGCCCACTTTTTAAAAAACATTAGAAATCCATAAGTAGTGTATTTTTTACAGTAAAATATAAAAAAAAATAAAATAATATAATAAATAATAATATAATAAAATTACATTTAAGATAATAATAATACGCCGTAAATGGCTGACTTCCATAAGCCAACAGATAACCCTGCATGTGTTGTATAAACCACTCGTTTATACCAGTCCTAAAGATGATTGTAGGAAGTATGATGAGTAGGCATCAACTTACTACAGTTATATATTCTATTTTGTTGTTATCACTTTATTGCCACCTATCCACTACCATTTTAGGTATCTAATAAAACTATGATATTTAACATACCCTAAGGACGTCTAATAGCCTGAGAATAAGATATAGCGATAAAATAGTATCGAACACGTAACAGGAAAAACTGCCAGCATCTTGTTCTTAATCATCGAAATTCATAGTTTTTTAATACTGATACGAATTTAAAAGTTTTTACAAACCTTTGAAAGACACATTATGTACTATACCATAATTAATACGTTACAATTATAAAACTTTATATATAATAAAACTTAATCTGTGTTTTATACTATATATTATGATTAAGCTAAGTAAATAATGTTTCTATACATACTTTATATAAAATAAAATATAATAATTAATAATAATATTTTAAATATATGATTAACTAAAATATTAGTATATGATAATGAAAAATTAATAATAATGTAAAATAATAATGATAAGTCATTATATTATATTTATGTAAAATAATAAAAATAATAAATCTACTAAGAATAATAATAATATATATTAATGATGAAATATTAAGAAGAAATAGATAATAAAGTAATAGAGAATGAAATGAGATAAAAAACAGAGATGTAGTAGTCTGCTATAGTCATCTATAAGATGCTATGTTCCAGTCCTCCCTAGCAACCAGACGGATACGTTTGATATAACACCACTCTGTTCTTCTCAAATAAAAATATTCATTACAGTTTACTATCGTAGTGAAAGATACGAGATAGTGTCAATAATTATATCTAGGATTAGAAATATAATAATTTAAATATATATTGATATATAATATCGATATCAAAATATAGCTTAATAAATATTATCTATTATATCGTATGATAGTTAATAATAAAATTAACATATTAAGAATAACTTAACTTTGAAAGACTAATTATTATTTTATTTCTAATTGTTTTGAAAATAAAAAGTGTTTCCTTAACGAAATTAAAAATAAAGTCGTAATTTTATAATCTAATTTATAAATACATTTAAAAAATTTATATAATTATTAACTTAAATATACAATATTTATATTAAAATTGAAAATTGTCTTACTTTATATATTATATATAAATATCAGCAATGACTAATTATCAATATATAATTTATATTAGTAATAAATTATATAATGTAATATAATTAAAATTATTATTATTCAATAATTATATTAATTAGTATTTTATTAAACTTAATAATATATAGAATGTGGTTTTCCGAAGATTGCCCAATACTGTACCACATAAAACGTTAAGAAAAAAGAACATATTTATACATTATAATTCAATATATATATATTTATGTTTTTATATGTAACATAGATTATTATATTATATTTTTCAGGATTTATTTATACATTTGTTCGGATTATATATTTATGTTTACTACTCTTACAAAACAGAGTTCTGTAAAAGCATGGTCTGTGCTTGAAGAACACAACTTAGTGTCTTAGCCCGCATTATTTATTATTATTTCATTATTATGATTTTTATCTATTCTTATTTATTACTTATTATTATATCTAAATTATTTATTACGTCTTATATTATATATATTATTACATTATTATTATTATTATTTATATATCTATTAATTATTATTATTATTTATTTTAAAAAAGTTCGAAAAACATTTACATTTTTAGAAATTAACAAACTAAGTTTTTATTAAAAAGTTTTTAAAAAATTTTAATAGAAATACGATTTTTATGGAAACTACATAATTTTGAAACACTAGAGTCGATAGCCCAGAGGGGGTGCTGCCAGCATCCCTGTTACGTGTTGCATTTCCCAAACGGACTTACGTCCTTTAGGTATGTAAGAAAAAACATGTTTTAGATTACGAAGTAAATTGATACGTTGCGAAGTTTAAGCAAATTAGAACCGGAAGTGACCCCTCCCACATCTTTTGGCGGAACGTCTTTACGGCTTTACAGCGTTACGCTTACGGCCCCTTTTTACCGCTTTACCGCTTTACGCTTTCACCGCTTTACGGCTTTACGCCTACGTCTAATAACCCTGTTAATCGCCGATGATACAAGCATTATTCTACAGACGCGAGTTGATAAGGAGAAAAACGGAGTCATCATAGAACAGAACAAAACACGATAGACAAGCGCATCGAAACAGACAAAATAAATATACTTTAATCTGAAACATATTGATTCAGTTAGACCTTCTGAGTTGATAAGGAGGAAATGTTTGCCTTTTTTGTGATTGGGCATCGTAACCCTTATCTCCACTTCGCCTTTCCTGTGATTATTTGAAATGCCCCATTTCACCATCCAGTCTATCCTGTGATTGGATGAATATCCCTTGTCTCTTATACGTCTATTTATGTGATTAAAAGAAAATTATTTTATCTCTTTAAAGCTCTATTTGAACATGGATGTTATATTACTTGTAGGTCTAGACTCATTTTAAAAACCATAGTCGTTTTAGCTGTTAAACGTTGAACAAGTTCTGTGCTCGGTCTTAAAAGTGTTCTTTTTTCACCAAGTGTTCATCATGTTAAGTCTTAGCAGATATACCTCTATACAAGACATTATACAATAGTTAGTCGAGATTCCAGAGTCCGGGGTTGCAATCTTATATAAAAAGAGACCCAAACGGATCTGAATTTTTACGTGTGCTAGTCATTCACCATATTATAGTACCAAACGTGTTATTATGAGCACAGACGAATTACTTTGTATATGTAAACACGCTAAAGATTGGATTATGGAGTACTTTAAACTAAATCCTACTTTAAAGTGGACAAAAACAGTTATTAGCCAGAGCGATGAATCCAAGACCAAACAACTTACTCTTTCCTTTTCTAAACATCTAAACACAATCAGAATGGAAGTTCGAATGTGGAAGAGAAATAATGGAACAGAAGTATTTGAACGTACATCATATGGATTCTATATTTCTGGTCTGCCCCAGATAAAATATATGTCAGAGGTGGGCAGGAGGGTATTAATGCAGATGAAGAAAACGACCGTGTTAACTAATTATGTAACTGTCACCCATTACATGTTATATCATGAATACTACGCATTTAATAAAATGCTGATCGATGATTCTGAGAATATCATTGAGCACTTCTTAAATTCTTTAGACGTACAAAATTCATCTATCTACTTAGAGAACGATGGCGAGAAAGTAATTACACTTCTAATCCAGACTAATACATAGAAAATTAATAAAAATGAATATCATTATTGGAATCATATTAGGTAGCAAAAAACCTGCTAAAAATTCCAAACGTTGGGGGATTGGTACATTTGTAAACAAACTAGTAACATCGAAACTAGTTAAATGTAATTTTAATATTTCTGAAGGAATATTATATATATTTTATAACCTTGTAAATATATTTATATTTAACAACCTTGTAAATATATATTTAATGTTAAAAATATGCATGACAATGATTATTTAGTTGCTAATTATGTAATTAAGGTTTTAAAATGAACAAGATGTTTTACTATCCTTATATCTTATTTCCATATATATATATATATATATATATATATATATATATATATATATATATATATATATATATATATATATATATATATATATAAAGTATATATATATATATATATATATATATATATATATATATATATATATATATATATATATATATATATATATATATATATATATATACTCTCACACTAACTTCAGAAGTTGCATTGTCCATCGAGCACTCTAGGAGTATGGATATGAATAAATTCATGTTGTACAGTCCTGCGACATGCATGGTGACAGGACCTAAAGGCTGTGGGAAAATCTTTGTGCTATTAAATATCTTAAGGGAAACTGAAATTTTTGAGCAAATCCCATTGAAAATAATCTGGTCTTACAGTGTGTTTCAAGAGAAATTTAATGAATATAAAGATGTAATAGAATTCTATGAGCGTATAAATGATATTAAATCATTGAATAATGTGCAAGGCCATAAAGTTATATTGCTTGATGATATGCTACACAAGTTAAATGAAGCTATAGCTGAAACGTTCACAGTCTACTCGCACCATTTAAATATCTCTGTATTTTTCATTACACAGTACTTTTTTCATCAAAGCAAGCATATGAGGACTGTTTCTTTAAATACCCAGTACCTAATTATGTTTGGACAGAGAAGAGATATGAGTAAGATCAATGTCGTAGGTAGTCAGATGTTCCCTCTGACAAGAAAAAAGTTCATGAAAGTATATAAAGAAGTTACATCAAATCCATAGGTTTTTAATGTGTTAACTTCATCCTAGGAACACGCATAGAGTTCTGCTCCGAACCACCATTCTACCGCAAGAGATAGAAACTGTGTATATTTCTGAATGATGAGTACTTTAGTTGTAAAGTATTTACCTTTCATAAAAATTTTTAACAGATGAAACCATCTGAAAAGCGTAAACTAATCTGTGAGGATGAGAAACTCGTCCAGTGTGTATGTAAACTCTGCTTGAATCTTATAAAGGGCAATGTTTCTTTAAACAGCCTTCAGAAGGTAAAGCTACGTCGGCATAGAAACATCATTAAAAAACTCTCCCGTAACATATAACACCTGAAAAATAAAAAAAAAACTGCTACATAAGGGAGGTGGTGTATTCCTACCTCTACTTTTCTCAATCATTGTTCCTCCGATTACCAAGTGGATATCCGAGTAATAAAGAAGGTGGCTGTACTACCGTATAATGAATATGAGAAAATGAAGTGTAATATTACTTCATCTGTGCAGAATCCACAACCTCAACCCCAGCAATCACAATCTCAATTACTTCATGCATTGCCAACCTCATTACACAATCCACCGCACAATCTTCAGCTCTACCAACAGAATCATCATCAACTTCTGAATGATCCACTGCCTCATCAGCAAACTCTACCTTACACTTTATACGATCCTAAAGTTGAACAGATAACCAATTACGAGAAAGAAGTGTATCGGATATTAAATTCAGACATTAACATCCACAAGAAACGTATCTTATACCAAGATGCCATGCAGAAATTATTAAACCTCAAAGACTTTCATCTGCATACAACACTAAATAAGACGAATGATGTGGACAGATAAAGGCTCTGAATTTCTAGGGCGCGAATTTCAAGAATTAGTTAAAGAGTATGATATGGGTTATTACAATACCTTCTCAGTAAATAAAGCTGCTATACTTGTAAGAGTTCCACTCACGATCAAAGAGCGAATGCACCGATACTTCACCCGAATGAATACTTTTAAATACATTGACATACTGAGCGATCTTGCTTTTTCTTACAATAGATCGTTTCATAGAACTATAAAATCCACCCCTTTAGAAAGGATGAAATTAAAACCAGTGAACCAGCAGCCTAGTAAGCCAAGAAAAATTAAAGATAATTCAGGTATAAGCGTGGGTAATTATGTAAAAGTTTCCAGAACGGAAGAAAGGGTTAGAAAGGGTTATGAATCAGGGTTCGGGGATCGTTGAACTCAGCAGTAGCACCAACAGAGGGGGGTAAAAGCAGCCACCAAGAGCACCAACAGAGGGCAGGTAAAAACGCCTCATGAAAGACCATGGTGACGGGTAATGCTCACCAAGAGCACCACCAGAGGGAGGGTAGAAACGGCTCATGGAAGAACGTAATGAGGGTAATGCTCACACCAAGAGCAAAAGAGGAGGGCAGAAACGACTCAAAAACCTACTTGAAGAATGAAAATACCAACCCAGAGCATCAGCAGAGGAGGGCAGAAACACCTCAGGAACCTACGTGCTCACGGGTAATGCTAACACATGCTCTGCGTGTGTGAGACGCACAGGGCCGGGGGCCCTGTGACGTAATGCAAGGTCTGAAAATACCTCTATGAAAGAGCGTGAGGAGGGTAATGCTCACACGAAACTTACAGGGCCTACGGCCCTGTGACGTCACGTCAGGACCAAAAATACCCCTATGAACCTATGTGAGATGCCAAAAATACCTCCCTACGTACGTAGGGACCAAAAATACCTTCCTGGATGGTAAAAACCAACTGACTGCAAGTCGTAGTTGTTACTACTTGTGGTGTGGCATTTGACGTGTTTGTCCAAGATTGGGGTTATAAGGTACATAAAAGGTGATGTATTTGATTTTACGATATGGTATGGCTATGGTTAAAGTAAAATATACACAATACTTATATATTAGTTGCGTGTATATAGAATATTACAAAAAGTAAAATGTATGCAGTAACTTTCAAATTAATTATCTATTTTATTAAAAATATATTATAATTTTATTTTTTAAATGTTAATTTTAAATAAAAAAACAAAAACAAATGAAGGTAGCTTGAAATTGGACAGTCCATATATAAACAAAGTCAATGTTGATTTTATAATTTAACTAAATTAATTTTTTTTAAATAGTTAGAAATTTATATATTAGTTAATGCTTCCATTTTCATAGTATTTCTATAGAAGCTTAAAGTTGTTTTTAAGTCATAACTTCAACTGCTTACCTCGAATGCATTATAATTACTTACTTTATATATTAATAATATCTTAAATTTTACAAATTATTTAGAAATTGAAACAAATAACCTTTAGGTTCCTTCACCAACTAAGGACAAAATCACACACAGTCTTTTCTAAATCAGATTTTTAATTATTTTAAACATAAGTAAATTCTATAAATTCTCCTTACAATCATAGTATCCTCCAGTGAGATTTTGACCTACATCTTGCCCATCGTTAAGAGCAGAGTCAACTCTCCAATCAAATCTTTCGTCACCAGCAAGTACACCTGATCTCTGGGCTTCGTAGAAGAGAATAGACATGCAAAGAGCCTTTAAAAACATATTAATAATTTTTATTAAAATTAAAAGGACCTTAGTTAACTTTCATTCCTATAATTTCCTATCATTGAATGATAACTCAATGTTTGAAATTATTTTTGCCATATCAGCAAAGTTAGTCATTAAAAAAGGAAAAAAAAAATTAAAATTAAATAAAAAAAAAAACTATGTCTCTAAATATTATGTCTTTACCTTGCAAAAGCTGTCGATTTTCAGATATCTGAGGATGCAAATTTTAATGACATTCGAATAATATTTATTGCTCTCTCTTTCTCTCTCATATATATATATATATATATATATATATATATATATATATATATATATATATATATATATATATATATATATATATATATATATATATATATATATATATATAGAGAGAGAGAGAGAGAAAGAGAGAAAGAGAGGAGTTGAGAGGAGAGTAAGAAGAGGAAAGAGAGAGAGAGGAGAGAGAGAGAGAGAGAGAGGAGAGAGAGAGAGAGAGAGAGAGAGAGAGAGAGAGAGAGAAAGAGAGAGGAAGATTTATTATTTTTATTGCTATTATTAATATTATTTCTTATTGTTATCATTATTAATAATTTTATTTCATTATATATAAAATTTAGGAAAAAATTATTTTTAGTAAATTATGTTTTCAAAAAACATGTTACCACCTGATAATACTGATAATAAAAATATCTCACCTGGGAATAATCATATGGAGACTGTCCTGTCGCTGAGCATCCACCATCTTGTCCTTTTACAAGACCTGACACAAAAAGGAAAAGTAAATTCTTGCTTAGAGCAAACAAAATTCGAAGTTATGTTATTAATTTACAGTAGAAATATTTACATTTTTTATGACATATACTCGTAAATACTAAAATATTATTCTAAGTAGTGAAATACCTTTGTGATATTCTCAAAGCTAAAATTCGCAATGAAGAGGATAATGCATCTAATTTCTTAAAGTTAGACAATTTTTCTCTTAATTGTTGCTTCTATTAATGGTTGCACAGCAAATTTAAGTTAGCATAAACTCATTAGGAACAAAGAAATTTACATTTTCTCTAAAGAACATTTCATATGTTTTAACAGGGGTGAATAGTTATATAGATATCTAATAAACTTTTAGAAAAAGAGGTTTACATTCACTTTTATCCAGCTAATGTCTGACTTCATTTATCGTAAGACCTATTCACCAGTGAATCTTCCGCAGCAATAACGCAACTTTCTGAAACATGCCTTTCTCTCCTCTAATCGATTATTCAGCAAACTGCGAATGTCGCCAAAATTTGAACACATTTTTTGAATGATATAAAGATTGTTTTAAAATTAGGTGTTTGTACGGAAAATTTGATTTTGAATGTGAAAATTAGGAAAAATTTGGTCTATTTTTTATAATTTTCATCAGTAGTTCAGAAGTAGACGCAATTGAGCGAGATCTAAAACTTGGATTTTGAACGTTTTTCAAAATAGCTAACTTTTTATCTCGTAATGCTTATTTGGTGCATCAGTTTGAGTATCAATATTTTGAAAGTTTATCGCTTCCCTAAGCAATATCAGAAGAGAAAAAGAGTTCGTGGTAAAAAAAAAAATATTTATTTTTTTGGCTGAAGGTCAAAAATTGTATCATAACCGAAAGTGAGCTGTAATTTTTCACTTTTCATACGATCTACATGAAACTTGCTTAGCAGAGGTGGGCACTTCCTTAGTCCGCTGTCCGCTACTTCTCCCGAGCGGACCAACAGAATAGTGCGGACTAAAGGGAGGTAGCGGACTTGCACGTGCGGATCAAAAAAAGTTTCCGCTCTTTTGGTCCGCACCTTTTTTGAAAAATGAAAGTATAGTTTACTTATTAAGAATTCTTATTGGTTATAATAAAGAAATATAATTTTTATTTTAAGTTTATAACTAATTATACTTTTAGTCTAGGACTTATTGTTTTTTAATAATTAAACTTCCAAAACCAATCTTAACTTCCTTAATGGTACCATATATAATAAATAAACATTTAAATTGATTTTATAGACTGAAATGAAGCATACCCTTCTATAATCCTACCAATTATAGTTGCTATAATATAATCCGCAATGAGTCTAATGATTCTGTAAAACCCAACATTACACACATATTACACACATGCACACATATTACAAAAAGAAAAAGAGGAGTGAGAGGAGGTATATATATATATATATATATATATATATATATATACATAGCTACCTAGCCGATACGTAGCATTAGCATCGAATTTGCAGGAGCTTTCGTGGATTCTACTAAAATCTTGAACGAAATAGACCTCTTATGGTGGACAGGTGAAAAAGATTTCACAGAAGTGAGGAACATTTTAGGTGAGGACCTTAAATGAGCAATGGACTGCTGGAAGTGAACTACCACCAGCACTCCTCTCACCAAGGACATCTTTCCTTTCAGCATAGGCAGAATTTGTTGAACTTGTTCATAAAATACAATACACCCCTAGTCCTGCTGCTGAGCGAATATTTAGTACTGGTGGGGATATT
>JABUQX010024026.1:25000-30000 GCA_015478945.1 Trachelipus rathkii | reverse complement strand
CCTGAAATATTTATATTTTCTCATTTTCGCCTGTAAGCTTAAACTATTATATTTTATTTTGTTTAACGTTTTACTAAATTTTAGCAAAAATATCAATTAATCAATTGATCAATAGATCAAACGGTAATCAGTACCCTCCCCTGTTATTTGAGATCTATTGATTAAGCGATTAAAGTCATAATCAATTTATTAAAGTCATAATTAAACTTAATTATTTGTATAAACTCCAAATAAAAAAAATTATTGTACGAACATTACATAAAATTACTCAAACATTTTCCTGTTTTTACTAAAATATTTAGCTAAAAAATCAATTAACCAATAGATCTAACTCTAATCAGACACATATACACCCCCGCTAACACCGCCATGATTCATTGATTAATAGATTAAAGTTATGATTAAGTAATTAAAGTCTTAATTAAGCTTAATGATTTTTATAAACTCTACAGAAAAATTATTTTCAATATGAACACATAATAAATAAAATCTATATGGAAAGGGGAATGAAAACATTCTTCCATTTTATGACGTAATTTTACTGAAAGGTGCATTATATAAACACATATGAACTTAAAAACATATAAGTTTATTTTTATAGTATATATATATATATAAATAAAAATATATATATTTATATATATATATATATATATATATATATATATATATATATATATATATATATATATATATATATATATATATAGGCATTAAACAAAAGCATTTATTAAGAGGTAGAAAATATATGCGATTAATGGTAATGAATAGTTTTGAATATATATATATATATATATATATATATATATATATATATATATATATATATATATATATATTAGAAACAAGATATATATATATATATATATATATATATATATATATATATATATATATATTTCTATTGAAAACATTTAATTTTTTTTTTTGTCAAATGTGCTAAACAAACATGCTTATGAAGGATTTGTTTTATACATGATTACCAGACGATACTGGAGGGTCTATATTAAAATTGATAATATGAAACTTTGGCAAACAAAACATTGTTAAAACACGATAACGGGACAGAAATAAAAAGGGGTAATAATAATAATAATAATAATAATAATAATAATAATAATAATAATAATAATAATAATAATAATAATAATAATAAAATAAAAATAATGATAAAAATAATAATAAAAAAAAGGAGTAGAAAAATATATGTAGTTATAAGTAGAGATATATATATATATATATATATATATATATATATATATATATATATATATATATATATATATATATATATATATATATATATTTCTTACACGAATATTAGTTTACGAGGTCATCAGATTTAAACGCGCTAATTCTTTACACAAATTCCAGTCATTTACGTTATTTCATCTAATATATTTTTTCAGCTCTTCAACACCATCCCAAAGCACATACGTAAAAAGCAATTTGTTTACGGGACGGATCATCTATGTAAATTGATTCTGTCCAAGGTTCTCTAAGCTGGTAAATAAATTTATGTATATCTATCGAGGCTAAGAACAGATTAATAATTTCAGAATCTTCGAGTAACATTTTTTTAAATGTATTATGCTCTTGGTGTAACATATATTGGGCAAGAGTAACATAATTGGTCATCATTTCCGTTTTCTTCAACTGTTTCATTATCAACTTACGAACTTGAGACATATTTTATCTGGGGTATACCTTTAATATAGAAACCATATGGTGTAGGTTCAAATAGTCCTGTATCTTTACACCTTAGCCATATTCTAATATCCATACTATTCGCATATAGATATTTAGAAAAGGTTAAATTAAGCCGTTTACCATCAAGCTCTCCACCTCCGCTGATAACTGTTTCCAAACGGTTTAATATATTGCATGGCTTATAGTGTTCTTTAACCCAATCTTCAGCATGTTGACATATACAAAGTAATTCATCTGTAGTTATTAAAACAAGCTTGTCATTAGAATAATCAGAGTAATCATTACATCTAAAATGTTCAAAACCATTGGGCTTTTTTTTATATAAGATGGCTACCTTACTTTCGGGGACCTTTATTTCTCATTGCACAATGTCTCGCATAGAGGTACTGCATATTTATCAAGACGGATAATGCTGTCTGTATAAATATGCAGCTGATGAAATAAGAACACTTTTAAGACAGAGCACAACCTTCTACCACTTTTGAACCTACAACGAATATGATCCTAAAATAAGTTTTGATAGAAAAGATAATATAAAATTACAGGACCAAATAATAGTCCAAAGAGATAAGGAATATTTTAACAAATCACTGGAAATTGACATCACAGTATATGGGTTAAGAGCATATATATAGAATATATATATATATATATTATATATCAATATATATATATAAATATAAAATAAATATATATATATATATATATATATATATATATATATATATATATATATATATATATATATATATATATATATATATATATATATATAGTATTGAAAGAGAGAGAGAGAAAGAGAGGAAAGAGAGAGAAAGAGAGAGAAAGAGAGAGAGAGAGAGAGAGAGAGAGAGTATGTATATATATATATAATGTGGAGACTTGGATGGTTTGTATTGAAAGACCACAAACAGTGGAAGGATGCAGTGGAAATGGAATGGACAAGGAGATTTTTTTTTTGTTTTTTCATTACCAAACGCACTCTAAGCTTTTCTTCTGACTCTAGCTCCAGCACTGGCCCAGTCTCCTGATCTGGCACAGGTGCGTACAATACTTAGTTGATCCATCATATGAGACTTCTTCTTACTCCATCTTCTTTTACCATCATCATCTTCATCTGTTACGCAATCCATGTTTTTCAAGGGAACCCTCCATGGGAGGGTCCTCTAGTACCTTTGAGGGCTCTGAAATCCTCAAAAATGAAATCTACGTTGTTTAAAGCATATACACTAACAGATATTATTGTGCTAAGTACAAGTTTACTAACTAGGTACCTTACCGCACTGACTCACTTGAGTCGGAATTTAACTTAAGTCCAGTACTCTTTCATTCAGTCTTTTCTATGCACCTCCAAATTTCATCTATCTATTATCATTTCAAAATTTTGGGGGCTCAGCCCCATCACATATTGGGCGTAGGGGCTCGAAAATTCAGGACAAGGTTGGCGACACAACCAGCCATCAATGACAAGGTATCACCCACAATAGGTATACCAACTTTGAGAGGGACACAAACTCTTTATGAGACACTTAAGAGCATTTTAAAATTTAAAGGGCTGCTGTATTACCCTTCGGTTCGGAGATACAGCCACATGTAACCTCGTCTACGACGAGGTGACAACCATACCTATACGTATTCCAAATTTCAACCAGATACGATGTATAGAACGCAAGACTGAAAAATTGACAATATCCCCTTGAGGAATCATATTATTTATATATATATATATATATATATATATATATATATATATATATATATATATATATATATATATATATATATATATATATATATATATATATATATATATATATATATATATATATATATATATATATATATATATAAGGGTATATATATATCCTAGAATCATTTCACCCGCTTATTTTTAGTCAAACTACATCCATAACCAAATTTGGAGGCTAGCACCCCGTAAATAGACCCAAACGAGATGTAACCTCGTATACGACGAGGTTACCTCACCTCATAAGAAGGGGTATTCCAAATTTGAAGCTGCAAACGATGTCTTTAAGATCGCAAGACCAGCTATCGAACCAACGGTACCGCAACAGTAAATGGCGGCGATACCTAAAAATACTGGGCGATTTAATGTTGAACAAAGATGAGTGAAAATGATTCCACATGACAAAGAGGAGCGACCGGCCAAAGCAGCAATCGGGATGCGCGAAGCGTGGGGTTTCCAAGATAGGCCCAATCTACTCTGTTTCACCGGTAAATGGCTCGGCTACCCCGTAAACTCATAAAATCATACCAAAAACGACCTAAAAGACAATGTTGCAAAATTTGCAAATGCTGCATATGTACATATAAAGTAAATGAAAAACGTAATGAAGGTATACTATATATATATATATATATATATATATATATATATATATATATATATATAGAGATGATATATATATATATATATATATATATATATATATATATATATATATATATATATACTTTATAAACTATCTAAAATATAAAACAGTACTTAAGAAAAAGATAATATACTTTATTTGAAATAAATTAAACTAATTGCAAATATATTCAGTATGTAAAAAAAAATTAGTGACATATTTAGATTTATACTTAATACGTACCTATGGAGATAACTCCCACTAATAAAATGGTTATTAATACGTACTTCATTGTAATATCCACGAAATCTATCTGTTGATATTAGTAAAATTATTGCAATGGTTTATTGAAAATAAACATATGCAGTGAGAACTTTTTGTTGTTTATTCTTAACAAGGAAAAGAGAAAAAAATTGATAAATAATTCAAAGTAAATAAATAATATCAAATCATAATAAATAAAGGTTTATTTAAATGTTTTTTGTACCTTATTTAAAAGTTATCGTGTATTTTTTTTCTGTAAAGTTTTGAAGTAGTGTTGGGTTTGGCCCAATCTAATCTCGTCAACGAATTGTCGAAGACTTTAGCGGCTACACGATAGCTCCGGAACAAATTTTAGGTTTCATCTCTAGCTCAGAAGCACTCCGTAAATTCCAGCCATAGCTCCTCCGTTCAGGCTCCGCCATTGAACATATTTTTTCTTTTTGTAGTCATTTCCATTGTTTTATGAGAATATTTTTTTTTATAAAAGTTGGGAGAGGGGTAAACTAAAATTGTAAGAATAGCAAATTGTAAAATGTAAGCAAAATATATACAAAGCTGGTGTCTTGCACGAATGAAATGTGGATAGTGTGTAGATGAATTCCCAAATCTTTCTTAAGTTTTTATTTTACGCTAAGCACAAATATTTCATACCAG
>JABUQX010024026.1:0-15000 GCA_015478945.1 Trachelipus rathkii | reverse complement strand
TGGACACCTAACTCCGACGGGCCTCCCGCCACAATTATGTATATTTCAACACATGGTAATTTTTAACCGGACATTATTATATATTCAAAGATATTTGTGCAATAAACGCAACAATTATTTGTATATTTCAAATGGTCCTAAGTGGGTTTGAACCCTTACAAACCCACTTAGGACCATTGCAAATATACAAATAAATGTTGCGTTTATTGCAGAAAGGTTTTTAGAAATCTAGTGATATCTGGATAAAATTACCCGTGTTGCTCCTGACCGAGTGTTGGCGGTGAAGGCCCGTCGGAGGGTTAGGTGTCCCAAGACACGCCTTCGCTCCTCTTGGGAAGCTAAGCTTTCAGAGGTAAATGATGGGTTTCCTTTTAGCAAATCGTGGTCTCGAGGTAACACTCTGGAGTACCATCTCAAGGGTAAGGGTTCAAACCCACTTAGGACCATTTGAAATATACAAATAATTGTTGCGTTTATTGCACAAACACCTTTGAATATCTAATAATGTCCGTTTAAAAATTACCCAGTGTTGCCCCTGACCCGAGTGTTGGCGGGAAGGCCCGTCGGAGGTTAGGTGTCCAAGACACGCCTTCGCTCCTCTTGGGAAGCTAAGCTTTCAGAGGTAAAATGATGGGTTTCCTTTTAGCCATCGTGGTCTCGAGGTAACACTCTGGAGTACCATCTCAAGGGTAAGGGTTCAAACCCACTTAGGACCATTTGAAATATATATATATATATATATATATATATATATATATATATATATATATATATTATATATATATATATATATATATTAATATATATATTTAATAATAATAATAATAATAATAATAATATATATTATTAATATTATTATTATAATAATAATAATAATAATAATAATAATAATAATAATAATAATAAACAAGAGGAAATCTTCTCTGAACATTGATTTTATCTGTTATTAATAAAGAAACGTAGGCCTTAAAAGATTTTTTAAAATTAAGTTTTTCCTTAGATAAGCTTTTAAAGCTATTTTTCAATAAAAAAAATCTACTTACTTCCATTATGCACTTTTTTAATTTTTTTAATTATACAAAGATAAATATCACTTAAGTAATGTAATAAAAATAATATTTAATAACCAAAGCAATAGACTTCAAGATAAACACTGCTGCTGCCATCCTTTTGATACGTAAGAGAAACTTGTCGTATATATATATATATATATATATATATATATATATATATATATATATATGATATATATATATATACATAGATTACAATATATATATATATATATTATATATATATATATATATATATTTATATAATATAAAAAATTATATTTTAGATATTATTATTATTAGTAGTAGTAGTAGTAGTAGTAGTAGTAGTAGTAGTAGTAGTAGTAGTATTCCGACGTCCGGACCGCTGGCAGCTTTTTCTCAAAAAGTATAAGAGATATAGGTCTGAAACTTGGAATATAATGTATATATGGGATAAGGACGAATCCGTGTAAATTTCAAGTCTGTAGGATGTATATAGAGGGTGGTCACCCCCGAGGGTGGACGCGATATAGCGCTTACGCCCTTGTGGGGGATCTGAGGCGATCGACTAGGCCTACAAAATGCGACCATTTGGGAGGTCAGACAGATCCGAAGGTCTGTCTGACGCGAACAGACACAGACAAAAGGTCTGTGTTTTGTCTGTCTGTTTTGTTTGTTCTGTGTTGTATTATTTTTATTTTATTTATTACATCGAAGAAGTGATCCCGAAGGGATCACTTCTGAGTTGTTTTTAAGTCTTCCGCGTGTTTTCAGCGTCGGTTCAAGCCTTGCCGCCTCAGACAGCAATCGCGCCGCACCCATCCGCACCGCACAGCTTTGGCTGCCGTTCGCTCCACGCTCTGGCCTACAGTTTGAGACTATGGTATTTGTCAAACTTGGTACCGCGCCCGTTTTGGGGATAAACGTAAACCTCGTCGTAGATGAAGTTACATCCCCGAGGGACCTCCCCCAAAGGGGGACCCACCCATTAAAAAATTATAATTGTTCGTAAGAAGGCTGAAATTTGGTGAGATGATTCAGAGTTGAGTTCTAGAAAGAGTTAGTATTGGAATTCAAGGAGTTGCTCCGGAACCGGTGCTGGAGCCACTGCGGGTGCTTAGTTTTAATAACCACAAAGTCCGTATAACAACAATATGGTGTGCTTTATATATGTTTTATTGGTGTAGATTTCGAAATTAATAGTTTCAGAACATCAAGAGATAAAAAAAAAAAAAAATATATATATAGTATATATATATATATATATATTTAATATATATATATAATATTATATATATATATATTATATATATATATATATATAATAATATATAAATTTCTTACACTTTTTATGTTTATCTAACTTTACAATTTTTACGTTTTTAGCATAGCCTACAAGCAGTAATCACTAAATCAACACCATCCAGCCCCCATCCTACCCCCTTCTGTTCAGTTGTGATCTATTGATCTATTGATTAAAGGTCAATTTTTTACTAAATTTTGTCATGTTTTACATAGCCTAAAGCAGTAAATCACTAAATCAAAACACTATCCAACCTCCCTCCTAACGCAAGTTGTGATCTATTGATATTGATCTATTGATCTTATTGATCTATTGATCTTTTTTTTTTTTTTTTTTTTTTTTTTTAAAAAAAATTTTTTTTTTTTAATTGATTAAGGTCAATTTTACTAAAATTTTCATCGTTTTACATAACCCTAAGCAGTAAATCACTAACTCAAAACACTATCCACCTCCCTCCTGACATCTGTGATCTATTGATCTATTGATTAAGGCAAATTTTTTACTAAAATTGTAACGTTTTACTTACCCTAAGGCAGTAAATCACTAAATCAAAACACTATCCACCTCGCCTCTGACATCTGTGATCTATTGATCTATTTGATTCAAGGTCAAATTTTTACTAAAAATTTTTAACGTTTTTCATACCGCTAAATTAAGTAAATCAGTAAATCATAACCACCATCCAGCAGCATCCGTTTCACCCTCATGACCATCTTGATCTTATTGATTCTATTGATCTATTGATTCAAGTCACATTTCGAGTATCATTTTGAATAAACATAACATAAAATCAAGTTCTTTATACAAACATCAATCAATATATGTTGACGTAACAAAGTTTTCACATTAATAAAACTTACTTAGCATCATCTGAACTATGAATATAACTCACAAAGACAAACTTAGGCACATCTTAACAGGAATAACTGTATACTGTGCCAAGTTCGCGACTTAACAACACTAAAGTAAACTAATATAGCATACAAACACGTAACCTTACTTACACTTTTCTAAACAAACACGCTGTTATTTTACATAAGACTGTAATATTTAACTTAAAATTTCATCACAACATTGGTTAATTATTATACAAAGCAGCGAAAGTATGCTAACGTAACAAAGTTTTCACATTAATAAAGCCAACATAGCATCAACTGAACTAAGAAAATAATGTACAACAACAAACCTAACACATCTTAAACTGGTAACGCTAACAAAGTTCCGCACTTAACAACACTAAAGTAACTAATATAAGCATACAAAACACGTAACGCTTACTTACACTTTTCTAACACATCGCTGTTATTTTACATTAAGACTGTAATATTTAACTAAAATTTATCACAACATTGGTTAATTATCATACAGAGCAGCGAAAGTATGCTAACATAATAGGGTTTCCACATTAATAAAGCTAACATAGCATCAACTGAACTAAGAAAATAATGTACAACAACAAACCTAACACACCTTAAACACGAATAAACTGTTAACATTAACAAAGTTCCACACTTAACACCAGTAAAGCAACTAACATGGTATGCAAAACGTAACCTAATCTTACTTTTTCAAGCATAACTCTAACATATTAACGTTAATCTTACACTAACACAGTAACATTTAACTAAAATTTATCACAACATTGGTTAATTATCATACAGAGCAGCGAAAGTATGTTAACGTAACAAAGTTTCCACATCAATAAAGCTAACATATCGTTACATGAACTAAGAAAATAATGTACAACGACAAACCTATCAATCTCACCTTCAAACACGAATAAACTGTTACATTAACAAAGTTCCACACTTAACACCAGTAAAGCAACTAACATGGTATGCAAAACGTAACCTAATCTTACTTTTTCAAGCATAACTCTAACATATTAACGTTAATCTTACACTAACACAGTAACATTTAACTAAAATTTCTCACAACATTGGTTAATTATACTGATCAACGAAAGTATGCTAACGTAATAAAGTTTCCACATCAATAAACCTAATAACTTAGCGTAACATGAACTAAGAAAATAATGCAAAAAGACAAACCTAACACAACTTACATACGAATAAACTGTTAACATTAACAAAGTTCCACCGAGTTCTTTATATACTAATCAGTGAATATATGCTAACATAACAATGTTTTCACATTAATAAAGCTAACATAGCTTCATATGAACTAGGAAAATAATGTACAACGACAAAGCTAACACATCTTACGCCTTAATAAACTGTTAACATTAACAAGTTCGCACATCTTAACCCATAAATAACTAACTTTACATACAAAACGTAACCTGTTCATCCTTTTTCCAAGCATATCTCTCTGACATATTAACGTTAATCTTACATTGAAACAGTAACATTTAATCAAAAAATGTATCATAACCTTGACCGATTATCATACAGACCAAAGATAATTGCAAACGTAACAAAGTTTTTTACATTATCATAGTAATATTTAAAAAATTTATCATAACCTTATCCCAAATAACATTATCTTCTCTTTTTAGACTCCTTCCCCTTTCAGAAAATAACTAACTCTAACATGAAATGATTTTAAGCTAATAACCATTTGGCATAAAGTGAATGCATACTTATTTATTTAACGCCTCTGACAGGAATATGAGCAATGTAAGCAGTAGCCATTCGGTTTACAATTAAATATCAAATGACACATCGTTTAGAAATAACGAACGCCCGCACAAAATGAGTTCTTTTATATACCTAACGTAAACGAATATATGCCTAACATAAACAAGGTTTTCACATAATAAACGCTAAATAGCATCATATGGAGACGAAAAATATGTACAACGACGCATCTATCACACTTACATGAATAAACTGTTAGCATTACAAAGGTCCACACTTAACAACTGTAAAGTAAAACTTAACACCTGCACTCACACACACGTAACCTATTCATGCTTTTTCCAAACATATCTCTAGCATATTAACGTTAATTTTCATTGACACAGTAATACATTTAACAAGAATTTATCATACCCTTGTTTAATTATCATAACGGACCAACGAATAACTGTAAACAACATAGCAAAGTTTTATTCAAACATATACACAAAATAATAAGCTTTTTTTTATATACTAACCATCGAGTATAAGCTAACGTAACAACGTTTTTACAATTAATAAAGCTAACAAAACATAACCTGAACTAAGAATATAATGTACAACGACAAAGCCCAACACATACCATACGTACGAAATAAAACCACTAACTTAACAAACTTCCGCCCTAACAAACGAGTCAAGGTACATAACAATTCGTCAAACGTAACCTATTCACACTTTTTCATGCATATCTTTAACATATCAATGTTAAATTTACATTAACATCGTAATATTTAACAAAAAAGTTTAGCAATAAACTGTCTAATCATCACACTAAACAAAGAATATAATGCTGGACGTAACAATGTTTTAGCATCAACTTCGTAACCATTTAACAAAAAATTCATCATACCCTCGTCTAATATCATAATCCCCAACGAATAATTGCAAAACAAAGTTTTAACCAAACGTAACAAAAAATAACAAAATTTTTTATCCTAACATAACATAAAAATAAAGTTCTTTATACAAAGATCACAGTAAAACCGTAATCATTTACTGATTTTTAAAGCAGTAAATCAAGTAAATCAGTAATCAACACATTCTGCAGTCCCCCCTACCGTCCACGCGCCTGTGCTATTGAGCTATTGATTCCAAGTCATATTTCAAGTATCATTTTGGACAAACATAACATAAAAAATATGTTCTTTATATACTTCAACACTACGAATATATGCTTAACCACCAAGTTTAAGCATCAATAAAGCTAACAAATCAATAACGCGACTAGGAAATATAATGTCAAATGCAACCTAACATACCTCGCGTATGAATAAGCAGCTAACATCCTGAAAAATTCCTACTGATCAAGGTAAAGTAGCTAACAGGTCTTACACATACTCGATATGTTTCCCCACTTTTCGCAGCATATTAAGCAACAGGGTAAGCCGTATTATCTAACCAAATCCTTAACAAAGTGACAATCCTATCAAAGATGCCACATCTTGAACTATGAATTGACACTATCTTTATCAAAGTGTCACTCGTTTCGAGTATAACATCATTTGACCTATGAATAAACGTAGACATTAGCAAAAGTCTGGGGCAAACCTAACATTATTCAACAAAAAATTAACCTAGGCTCACGTTTCTAACACATCAATCGTCAGTTACCACAGTAATATCTTACAAAACTCATCAATTTCTCCAACAAATCAGTTTTGTTTCCACATTGTCCATAGAAATATTTACATAAACGACTAACTTTAGCGAATAACAGTTTCATTAACACAAGGAGTATCTAAAGAACACATTTACGTTCCGAGAGAAAACCCAGGGGGATGCCGCCCCTTGAAAAGGTGTGAATCCTGCGAGGGGGGTCACCCGAAGGGGTGTAAGCGGGCTTTTTAACCCCTCCGAAGGAGGGGTAAGGCCTCAGGCCCTTCGGGCCCGCTTTGGGCCTCGCCGAAGGGCTGAGGCCTTCACTCCTTCGTGAGGGGTAAGACCGCTTACACCCCTTCGGGTGCCCCCCTCGCAGGATTCACACCTTTCCAAGGGGCGCATCCCTGGGTTTTTCTCGAAGTAATGTGTTTGATATATAGATACTCTTGGTTAAATGAAACTGTTTATCGTAAGTTAGTAACGTTTATGGTTAAATATTACTATGAATGTGTGAAATTAACACTGATTTGTTAGAGAAATGATGCGTTTTTGTAAGATATTACTGTGTTTACTGACGAGATGATGGTTTAGAAACGTGAGCCTAGGTTAAGTTTTTGTTGAATAATGTTAGGGTTTGCCCCAGACTTTTGCTAATGTCTACGTTTATTATAGGTCAAATGATGTTAAACTCGAAACGAGTGACACTTGATAAAGATAGTGTTCAATTCAATAGTTCTAAGATGGTGGCATCTTTGAATAGATTTAGGTCACTTTGGTTTAAGGGAATTATTGTTAGATAATACGGCTTTTACCTGTTGCTAACTATGCTCGAAAAGTGGAACATATCGAGTATTGTAAGACCTGTTAGCTACTTTACCTGTCAGTAGGGAATTTTTCAGGTGTTAGCTGATTATTCATACGTGAGGGTATTGTTAAGGTTTGCATTGTACAATATATATTTCCTTATCGCGTTTATGATTGTTTAGCTTTTTATTGGATGCTAAACTTTGTTTGGTTATAGCATATTTCGTAGGTTTAGTATATAAGGAACATATTTTTTAATGTTATGTTGTCCAAAATGATACTTGAAATATGACTTGAATCAATAGCTCAATTAGATCACAGGCGGGTGGGACGGTTAGGGGACTGCAGATGGTGGTTTTATTTACTGATTTACTAATTTTTACTGCTTTAAAATCAGTAATTATTACGTTTTACTGTGATATTTTACTCAAAGAACTTATTTTTATGTTATGTTAGGATAAATTTTGTTATTTTTTGTTATGTTTGGTTAAAACTTTGTTAGGTTTGCGATTATTCGCTGGGGATTATGATATTTAGACGAGGTTATGATGAATTTTTTGTTAAATGTTACGAAGTTGATGTAAATTTGTTACGTCAGCATTATATTATTTGTCAGTGTGATGATTAGACAGGTTTATGCTAAACTTTTTGTTTAAATATTACGATGTTAATGTAAAATTAACATTGATATGTCAGAGATATGCTTGATAAAAGTGTGAATAGGTTACGCTTTGGCGAAGTGTTATGTACTTTACTGTTGTTAAGGGCGAAAGTTTGTTAATGTTAGGTTTATTCGTACGTATGGTGTTGGGTTTGTCGTTGTACATTATATTTCTAGTTCAGATGATGCTATGTTGGGGTTTATTTAATGTACAAACGTTGTTACGTTAGCTTATACTCGATGGTTAGTATATAAAAGAACTTATTTTTTTTGTGTTATGTTTGAATAAAACTTTGGCTATGTTTACGTTTTCCGTTGGTCCTATATGCATAATTAAACAAGGTTATGATTTAAATTCCTTGTTAATATTACTGTGTCAATGTAAAATTAACGTTAATATGCTAGAGATAGTTTGGAAAAGCATGAATAGGTTACGTCTTGTATCAGTGTTAGTTACTTTACAGGTGTTAAGATGTGGACCTTTGTTAATGCTAACAGTTTATTCATGTTTAAGTTGTGATAGATTCGTCGTTGTACATTACTTTTTCTTCGTCATATGATGCTATGTTTAGCTTTATTAATGTGAAACTTGTATGTTAGCATGATATTCCGTTTAGTTGTATACTAAAGAACTCATTTGGTGCGAGCGTTTCGTTATTTCTAACGATGTGTCATTTATATTTAATTGTAAACGAATGGCTACTGCTACATTGCTCATATTCCTGTCAGAGGGTTAAATTATAATAAGTATTGCATCACTTTAGCAAATGGTTATAGCTAAAATCATTTTCATGTTTAGAGTTGTTATTTTCTGAAAGGGGGAAGGAGTCTAAAAGAGATAATGTTATTTGGGATAAGGTTATGATAAATTTTTGTTAAATATTACTATGATAATGTAAAAACTTTGTTACGTTTGCATATATTCGTTGGTCTGTATGATAATCCGTCAAGGTTATGATACATTTTTTGATAAATGTTACTGTGTCAAATGTAAGATTAACGTTAATATGTCAGAGATATGCTTGAAAAATTATGAACAGGTTACGTTTTGTATGTAAAGTTAGTTACTTACTGGTGTTAGTGTGGAACTTTGTTATGTTTAACAGTTTATTAAGGCGTTAAAAGATGGTGTTAGCTTTTGTCTTGTACATTATTTTCCTCGTTCATATGCAGTAATGTTAGCTTATTAATGTGAAAACATTGTTATGTTAGCATATATTCATGATTAGTATATAAAGAACTCAGTGGAACTTTTGTTAATGTTAACAGTTTATTCGTAATGTAAGTTGTGGTTAGTTTGTCTTTGGCATTATTTTTTTAGTAGTTACGCTATGTTAGTTTCTATTGATGTGGAAACTTATTACGTTTAGCATACTTTCGTTGATCAGTATAATTAACCACTGTGTTTGTGAGAAATTTTAGTTAATGTTACTGTGTTAGTGTAAGATTACGTTAATATGTTAGAGTTTTTATGCTTGAAAAAGTAAGATTAGGTTACGTTTTGCATGCAATGTTAGTTACTTAACTGGTGTTAAGTGTGGAACTTGTTAATGTTACAGTTTATTCCGTGTTTAAAGGTGTGATAGTTTGCTTTGTACAATTATTTTCTTGTTCATGTAACGATATTTTAGCTTTTATTGATGTGGAAACTTTGTTACGTTAGCATACTTTCGCTCTCTGTATGATAATTAACATGTTGTGAATAAATTTTTAGTTAAAATTTAACTGTGTTTTAGTGTAAAGATTAACGTTAATATGTTTTAGAGTTATGCTTGAAAAAGTAGATTAGGTTACGTTTTGCAAACCATGTTAGTTGCTTTACTGATGTTAAGAGTGTGGAAGCTTTGTTAATGTTGACTGCTTATTCCCGCTTAGATGTGTTAGGTTTGTTGTTGTACATTATTTCTTAGTTCAGTTGATGCTATGTTGGCTTTATTAATGTGGAAACCCTATTATGTTAGCATACTTTCGCTGTTTGATATGAATAATTAACCAATGTTGTGATAAATTTTACGTTAAATATTACAGTCTTAATGTAAATAACAGCGATGTGTTAGAAAGTGGTAAGTGGTTACGTTTTTGTATGCTATATTAGTTACTTTAGTGTTGTTAAGTGCGGAAACTTTGTTAGCGTTTTTTTCCCAGTTTATTCCTGTTTTAAGATGTGCTAAGTTTGTCTTTGTGAGTTATATTCATAGTTCAGATGATGCTAAGTAAGTTTTATTAATGTGAAAACTTTGTTACGTCAGCATATATTGTCTGATCTTTGTATAAAGAACTTGATTTTATATGTTTTGTTTATTCAAAATGATACTCGAAATGTGACTTGAATCAATAGATCAATAGATCAATAGATCAAGGATGGTCATGAGGGTGACCGGATGCTGGCTGGATGGTGGTTTGATTTACTGATTTACTGATCTAGGGTTGTAAAACGTTAAAATTTTAGTTAATAATTTGGACCTTAATCAATAGATCAATAGATCACAGAGGGTCAGGAGGGAGGTTGGATGTTGGCTGGATGGTAGTGATTTAACCTGCTTTAGGGTATGTAAACGTACAATTTTAGTAAAAATTTGACCTTAATCAATAGATCAATAGATCAGATGGTCAGGAGGGAGGTTGGATAGTGTTTTGATTTAGTGATTTACTGCTTTAGGGTATGTAAAACATGAAAATTTT
The DNA here is from genome assembly GCA_015478945.1 of Trachelipus rathkii. Taxonomy (NCBI): domain Eukaryota; kingdom Metazoa; phylum Arthropoda; class Malacostraca; order Isopoda; family Trachelipodidae; genus Trachelipus; species Trachelipus rathkii. The sequence goes on along the minus strand of JABUQX010024026.1, from coordinate 4,275 downwards.
AGTAAAAATTTTGACCTTAACCATAAATCAATAGATCAATAGATCAATAGATCAATAGATCAATAGATCACAACTGGTTAGGAGGGAGGTTGGATAGTGTTTTGATTTAGTGATTTACTGCTTTAGGGTATGTAAAACCATAAAATTTTAGTAAAAATTTGACCTTAATCATAAGATTAATAGATCACAACTGGACAGGAAAGGGTGGCAGGAGGGGGCTGGATGGTGTTTGATTATTTAGTGATTTACTGCTTTTGGGTATTGTAAAAAAGTAAATTTGTAAGTTATAAAAATAAAAAGTGTAAGAGAAATTTTATTTATAATATATATATATATATATATATAATTATTAGGTATATATATATATATATATTATATATATATATATATATATATATATATATTTTATATATATATATAATCTATCTATATAAATTATATATATATATTTTTATTTTTTATGTTATTTTTTTTTCTCTTTTGAATGGTTTCTGAAACCATTTTTTTCGAAATCTACAGACCCATTAATATATATGCACACCAATATTGTTGTTATACGACTGTTTATGTAACTAAGCACCGAGTGGGCTCCAGCAACCGGTGCAGGAACCAACCTACTTGATTCCAATACTAACTTCTTCTAGAACAACTCAACTCTGATCATCTCACCAAATTTCCAGCCTTCTACGAACAAATTTTAATTTTTTAATGGGGGGTGGGGTCCCCCTTTGCGGGGAGGCCTCGGGGATGTACTTCATCTACCGACGAAGGTTTACGTTATCCCGCAAACAGGGGTACCAAGTTTGACAGAGATACCATGTCTCCAAACTCTAGCCAGAGCGTGGAGCGAAACGGAGCGGAGCTGTGCGGTGCGGTGCGGTCTGGTGCGGCACACAATTTTAGTGTCCCGAGGCTGAACGACGCTGAAGAACACCGAAGGACTTAAAAAACGACTCAGAAGTGATCCTCTTCGGGATCACTTCTTCGATGTTATAATAATAATAAATAATAATACAAACAGACAAACAAACAGACAGACAAACACAGACCTTTGGTCTGTGTCTGTCGGTCAGACAGACCTTCGGTCTGTCTGACTCCAAATGGTCGTTTTAGGCCTAATGTCGATCGCTCAGATCCCGCCACAAGGGCGTAAGCGCTATATCGACGTCCACCCTCGGGGGTGACCACCCTCTATATACAATAACTACAGACTTGAAATTACACGGATTCGTGCTTATCCCATATATACATTATATTCCAAGTTTCAGACCTATATCTCTTATACTTTTTGAGAAAAAGCTGCCAGCGGTCCGGACGTCGGAATACTACTTATATATATATATATTATATATACTACAAGTTTATATATATATAATACTATATATATATATATATATATATAATATAATATATTATATATATATATATATATATATATATCTATATATAATATATATATATATTATATATATATATAGTATAATATATAATATATAATATATATATAAATATATATATATATATATATATATATATATATATAATATATATTATATATATCTATTATATATATATATAATATATATTATATATATATATATATATATAATATATAACTTATATATATAATATATATATTAATACATATACTATATATATATATATATATATTATATATAATAATATATATATATTATATATATATATATATTGTTTACATGATACCTGCCACTCACGGGCAATGCCCTTTTCAAAGGAGGGACAAAAATAAATTAAATAATAAATAAATAAAGCAAAATTAAAAAAATGAAATAAAAAATTAAATAAAGGAAAAGTACCCCCTGACGCTTGCCTAACGCAATTCCTCAGGTGGGGCGCAGACGCGGGACTTAAATAGAGAAAGATTAAACCATTGCGGGGAAAAATAAAAGAAGGCAAGGAGTTCACAACAGATGTGGCTGAAAAAAGGAGGTACCATAACGAGTGATCCTTGAGTCTCCATTATTCACACAATTTTCATGAGAGAAAAAGACACCTCTTGTGTTACGAGGGCGACGCAGTGGTGAGGAAATGCGAGAGGCTCAATTCTCGCGAGCGACGCTGCGTTGTAATACCTATACGAAAAGAAGAAATAGGGCACCTACGTCCCGACCGCAGAGAAAGAGGGTTTTAAGGGAGTCAGAGAGTATGGGACAGTTTTATAAGCCTCTTAGCCTTAGCTTCAACTCTATCCAAAAGGAGGGTGGAACCGGATCCACCCCAAATGTGGGAACAGTATTCCATGCAGGGGCAAATAGACTTTATATAACTGGAGTAATTGAGCCAGCAAGAAAGCAAATTCCACGCAATCTGAACAGAAATTCCAGCTTTTTTGAGGCGCATTTTAAGCAAAACCGATGTGATGTGAGGTTCACCGACAATTCACATATTTATGTTTAGTGTCCTGAATGTTTATGTTGTTTTACGGGTAAGACATTAGAGCAGTCAAAGGGGATAGGAAAGTTGGGAGGTGTTTTAGAGAGGGAGATATGAAGAAGTTGAGTTTTCAAAGAGTTGAACTTCACAAGATTACGGTTACCCCACTGAGAAATATATATAAATATATTTAGTTCGTGGATAACTACTCAAAAAATATATATATATTATATAATATATATATATATATATATATAAATATATATATATATATATATATATATATATATATATATATATATATATATATATATATATATATATATATATATATATATATATATATATATATATTTATGAGTGTACGATTTTTTCTTTTTACGTCTGGCAGGACGGATATGTTTTACTGGCCTGACTATTATAATACTATAGGAGAAATTAAATTCTTACGTACGCCGATAACAAAGAAATTCACTCTTAGGATGGGTAGGTAGCGAAAATTGTCTTCAAATTACTTTAATTATTATAACCGTTATTATTAAAGCAATTGTTTTTTTTTTTGAATTTTTTTTTTAGTTTTTAGTTTTCTTTTTGATAATAAAAAAAAATATAAATCTATAATTTAATTTTGTAGAATATTTTTTTTTTTTTTTTTTATTATTATTTTTTTTTTTTTTTTTATTTTTTAAAATTTTTTGTTTTTTTTTTTTTTTTTTTTTTTTTTTTTTTTTTTTTTTTTTTTTTTTTTTCTTGTTTATTTTATTAAAAAAGAGAAAAATATTTGGTAGTAACTACTTTAAATAGTAACCCTATGTATACGCTACCTGCTTGTTGCCCCTGAAATATATATAATATATATATATATATATATTATATATATATATATATATATTATATATATATATATATATATATATATATATATATATATATATATATATATATATATATATATATATATATATATATATATATTTTTATATTTAAATTCATATATAATAAAAAAATATGAATTTGTAAATATTCTTAATTATATATTTAAATATTTGTAAATATATATATTATATATATAGTATATATATATATATATATATATATATATATATTATATATATTATTATATATATATATATATATATATATATATATATATATATATATATATTTCGAATACTGTTGGAATATTCTATTTTTTCCTAGACAGTTTAATTGATCCTCTTTGGTATTTATCGACCCCCTTTCGACCCTCGTGTATGAATCGACCCCTTGAAAACTTTTATCGAACTCAGGGTCAATATTAACCCCTTTGGGCGAACCCTGGATTTTAGTCAAAGAAGGATGAACCTGCTCATCCATCAGCGATTACAGCTCCCACTTTAATCGGTAGAAGCCGAAGCGTCATCAGAATTAAAGCAATCATTCCAATTATAGTTAACGTAGAAGCAACTCAAGACCCCCAATCGGCCCGATCAAAGTGCCATGAAAAACGCATTATAATATATATATATATATATATATTATAACAGTATATATAATAATATATATATATATATATATATATATAATAATCTATTATATATATATATATATATATATATATACTAATATATATATACTATATATATATATATATACTTAGTTTACATAATCGATATTCCATTCTTTATTATATTAATATATATATAATATATATAATATAATTATATATATATATATATATATATATACTTAATATATTATTATACTATTATTATATGCTATATACTGTGAAATATACAATAGATCTATAATTATTTAACATAATAATGTACATATATATATTATATATATATATATATATATATATATATCAAGAGAAAA
>JABUQX010024025.1:70000-75633 GCA_015478945.1 Trachelipus rathkii | reverse complement strand
AATAAAAAATTTTAAAAAAGACAAATATCTCGAAAAGTACGACACTTACAGACAAAAACCAATTACATATTTGAAATGAGCGTATAAAACAAAACAAAAAAAGATTAAAAAAAAAAAAATAAAATAAAAAAAAAATCATAAATAAAAATCTCGAAAAGTACGACATTCACAGAAAACAAATTACATATTTGGAATCAACGTGTAAAGCTTATTACAAAAATGTAAAAAAAAATAAAAAATAAAACCATAATAAATAAATAGAAATAAAATAAAAAAATTAGGGGGCTCTAGCCGAACCGGGGAACAGAGGGGGCGCAGTTTCCATTACCCCGCAGGGAGGGCGCAGGAACCACCGCGAAACCCAAATACCAAAGAGTGGGGTTCCGGAACCCCTCCCCGGAGGGGGATAATAGTCACCCTGTTTCGTTCCCCCGAAGCCGAGAGACCCTGGACTCCTGCCATCTTTCGGCACCCTGGGTATTCCTTCTAGTTTAAAAAAAAAAAAAAAATTAAAACTCCGGAGTTCGTCATAAAACGTAACTGCTATATATTTATTGAATCATGTCCGCTCAGCACTTAAAATTCTCAACTATTATTAAAATATATAAAAAAAAAAAAAAAAAAAAATCAATACTGACGGATCGTTAAACATAACAGTCCTAATAATTATATATATAATAATAATTATAATAATATATATAATATATATATATATATAAAATATAAATATTATAATATATATATATATATAGTATATATATAATTCTACATAATGCCAATATATGTTTGGGAAAACAAACGATCAATTATAATTAAAAAAATGAATCGAAATTTAAAGAGAAAAATGCTGAAAGCTCAAAAACGGAAAAAAATATGAGACGGGGAACTAAATTCATTTTTTCCAAATTAACATTATTACTTCACTCACACAACATCTCTCTCGCGGATTTATCACAATAAAATATTACACCAAAGAACTTTTTCGACACAAAAGATTTTCAGTCCATATTTATTTTATATGGTAATAAATTATTCGACAAATAATTATATTATGATTATTATTATTATTATTATTATATTAATATGATTATATATAATAATAATATATATATAATTATATTTATATAATATATTATATATATCATATACTATAATATATATATATATATATATATTATATAATAATATATATATAATATATATTTAATAATATTATATATATATATATATATACATATATATATATAGTAGTATATATATATATATATATATAATATATATATTATATATAAGTAATATTATACTATAATATATATATACATAATATATATATATAGATGAAGGACTGAGAGAGAGATAGAAGAGAGAGACGAGAGAGGGAGAGAGCAGAGAGAGAGAAAGAGAGAGAGAGAGAGCTACAAGGAAATAACAATTGCTGTTTAGTAGTTGTAGTAGTTGTGGCTAAGTTCGGAAATTTTTAGGGGGGCTGCAGTTCCGCAGTGCCTATGGACGAGCCGCCACTAATTATTATTATTATTATTATTATTATTATTATTATTATTATTATTATTATTATTATTATTATTATTATTATTATTATTATTATTATTATTATTATTATTATTATTATTATTATTATTATTATTATTATTATTATTTCATTTGGCCGATCTTTTCAACAATGCTTTGATTATTTTTCTTATTTTTTATTATTTTTTTTTAATTTGTATCAAATGTAAATTATATTCAAAATTAATTTCGTTTCAAAATATTTTGATACATTTATTCAGAAAGTAATGAAAAATTAATATTACAAAACAGCATACAAACGTCAGTAGAAATGAATGGCAGCTTCATAATTGATTTGTTTACACTCATAAAAATTAACATTGCAAAGTGACCTAAAAGGCGCTAAAACTCTGGCTAAGGTAATCTTGCCTAATCTTTGATGGCAACTTCATTTTCTCTCGGAAACTGAAAATTTTCTCGCCTGAACAAAGCTTTTAATAAATCTAAAATCTTTTGATAGAATCGGTCGAATAGAAATAATACTTTCCTAACGTTTCTTTTCTCAAGATCTTTTGTGAACCGATAATTTCGTACCTCTCATTTTAAAAGTATAAGTTTCTTACTTGTTAGTAGTGTGGAAAAGCGTTAGTCCCTTTTAGTTTAACTCTATGAGATTAACTAACACATAATTCACATCTTGAAGTGGGGAGACTCAAAACTTGTTGTGTCATCATCTTATCTTCTCTTACTGGCTCTCACCGATTAAATTTTTGAAAAAGTGAAATATTGATATAAATTTTTTTCTACTTATTCGATCAACATCAAATTTTCAGGGCTTGTATAGTCGGGCGAGATACATCTTTTTTACTTAGATAATTTTTTTGTATACTCAAAAGAAATTTTTTTTAAACATTTCCAAAAACAGTTTTTTTGAAAATTTGTTCCAAGAAAAAATCCCAAACTACTGCATATACAAAGAAATTATTTAAGTAAGAAATGTGCATCTCCCCCGACTACAAATGTCCTGAAAATTTCATGCGGATCGGATAAACAGAAAAAAAAATCTAATTTTTCAATTTCAAAACCCAAAAATAGTAGGTTTTGAAAATCGACCAATGCTCAGATATGGGGTCAAATATCAAAATTCCCCTGCTACACTTTTTAGATAATAGTCCAATATTTGTATTTTTCAAGTTGAAAGTCATTTCGAAAAATAGTTTAGGAGGAGTTTCGACAAATGTCAAAAACCTAAATTTTCAAAAATTGAAAATACCAAAACAATGACAACAGACACAGAAAAACACTGAAATACGACGTTTTAGAGGTCAAAAAAAGCTACAGTTTGATGTTTAAATGGTCAAAATTGGCTGAAAATTTCGAATTTTATGTCCATTTTTATGGGGGGTGAAAATTGGGCTCAGCCCGAAGCAAAAATTGGACCCTCCCCTTAATTGAAAAAAAAAAATACTTACAAAATTAAAAATTAAATTTGCACTCAAAACAATACCTTTATTGATAGAAAAAATTATTTCGTGGGAAAAGGAATTCCTATGCCTCTCTCGATGATCTCTGGACAACATTACAAGCGTTTTAGCGCTCTAACAGACGGGCAATTTTGAGCTTTAGTTCGTCTCAGCATAGAAGCGAGTTTAACTTTTGGGGTATTTTGTACTCATCCCAAGTTTCAAATTTTTAAAGAGAGCTTTTCATGAAGTGCTTTTGGAGGATTTCAGTGATGGGGAGTTTTCCTTCTCTCTACCCACTCCCTTTTTGCATCTCAAGGGTTCCTTGGAAGATTTTTTTTTTTTTTTTTTTTGGCGCGGTGATTTCAGTTTAAAAAGACTATTTACTGGAGAAACGATCTTGTTTTTTATTTTCTTTTATAAAAACAAACTTTCTTCAAGCTATCACCTACGTTTTTAGTATCATCAATATTGACCCTCAAGACTTACTTTTTAACAACTTTAAAATATATTCTTCACTTGGGTAGTCAATACTATACGCTTTCATTATCACCGCGTTATTTATTATTAATATCATTATTATTATTTTTATTATTATTATTATTATTATTATTATTATTATTATTATTATTATTATTATTATGTTATTATTATTATTATTATTATTATTGTTATATTATTATTATTATTATTATTATTATTATTATTATTATTATTATTATTATTATTATTATTATTATTATTATTATTATTATTATTATTATTATTATTATTATTATTATTATCTTTTTCATATTTATGTTATATTATTATTATTATTATTATTCATTCATTATTTTATTATATATTTTATTATTTATTATTATTATTATTATTATTATCTTTTTCTGCCCTTTTATCAAAAGATTGATGTCATTTTCTGGAGTTGAACCAAGTATGAACGACGTTCGATGTCAGCTCTGGGGCTCGCCAAATATGCAAGCGAGCGAGTGAAGTCATTAATTAATTGGGCATATAATTAAATCATTCACTTCTCGAATACAATTAATAATATAAAGGAAGGTGTATCAAAGATGTATGATGTATCTTCTTTATTTAATATCGCCTTCTTTTGTTAGATTTTGATCACAGCATCAATTACAAGACTCATTCTTAATATATAATAAAAATGAACTTATTATTGTAACAAACTTTGACAAATATAAATTAATCAGGATTCACAATGGCAGAAAAAAGTGACAATGTGCTTATAAATTTCATGTTCTATATCTACAGATCTTTCTCAACCATTCTATTTGTTTTTTATCTTATTACATATCACTTACGATCAATACTGTGTCTTGAATAAGACATTCACTACAAATATTTTTATAAGGACATTAATTATATATTTGTAACACCTTTAATTTTAACATAAAATAATTATTACAGAGCGTGCCAGGGCCATGCCCCGGACGCATCTTACGCATCAGATGGCGGTGCCGAAACTGTCTTTCATCTCTCTCACGCAGTTAAGAGCCGGTAGGAGAAAGAGTCCTAGTGCTGTTTTCAATTTGAATAAATATAAAAAGAATAAAAATAGTTATGTGTGATCTTATAAGATGTAGGCAAATTTACCATACATAAATAAATACACAAAACTTTCGTCGATGCTTTGTTATAACAATAATGATTTTAAAACCATTTTTATAACTGAATCATATATATCATATAATATATATATATATATAGTATATATATATATATATATATGATATATATATAATATTATATATTATATATATATAATATATATATATATATTATATATAGTATATATATATATATATAATATATATAATATATATATATGTGACATGGCGTGTACGCAGAATTTAGAAACGATGAGAGGGAGAGACTCACTAAGCAAGAGGAGTTGTAATGGAAATGCAAATTTGTAATCTTTATGGGACAGTCTGAGTGAGATTCAGTAATGAAATGTATTTTGTTACCAAAAGCTTCTCCACAAATTCTAATGGAATAGTTTCATCAAATATATACTTCTAATCCTGCTGCTGCTGCTGCTGCTGCTGCTGCTGCTGCTGCTGCTGCTGCTGCTGCTGCTGCTGCTGCTGCCTTGCTGCTGCTGCTGCTGCCTGCTGCTGCTGCTATTATACTAACTACTACACTACACTACTACTATCAACTACTAACTACTACTACTACTACTAATAATATTAATAATAATAAAATAATAAGATATAATAATAGAATAATAAGAATAATAGGAATATCATAATAATATATAACAATAATAATAATAATATAATAGATAATAATAAAAAATAATAAAAATAAAAAAAATAAAAATAAATAATAATAAAAAAATAATAATAATAATAATTAATAATAATAATAATAATAATAATAATAATAATAATAATAAAATAATAATAATAATAATAATAATAAATAATAATAATCGTATAATAATAATAATAATAATATAATAATAATAAAAATAAATATAATAATAATAATAACAATAATAATAATAATAATTAAATAATCAATAATATATAATAATAATAAATAATAATAATAATTAATAATTAATAAATAATAATAATAATAATAATAATAATATAATAATAATAATAATAATAATAATAATAATAATAA
>JABUQX010024025.1:42500-50000 GCA_015478945.1 Trachelipus rathkii | reverse complement strand
GATCACATGACTGCTATTTCTATGATGTCAAGCAGATGTGTAACATTTTCTAAACGTCGCTGGAAGACATTTACATTTTTCACATGTTTAATATAAACATTTCGTATTGTTATGTATTTTCTTTTACGTTTCTATTATTCTTTATATTTATAATTTGTTAAAAGTTAGTTATTTATTTATTTATTTTAGTTTTATTTACTTTTATTTAAAATAATCTATATATTTTTTAAAAACTTTTATTTATTTTTGCTTATTCTGTTTAAAAGATTTTGTTTTAACTAAAATTTATTTCATTTTATAACTTAAAAAATTTTGCGTTTCTACATACCCTAAATCAGTAAATCAGTAAATCAAACCACCATCCAACCACCCTCCTACCCTGCTATGATCTATTGATCTATTGATCTATTGATCTATTGATCTATTGATTCAAGTCATATTTTTATTAAAATTGTTATGTTTTACATACCCTAAATCAGTAAATCAGTAAATCAAACCACCATCCAACCACCCTCCTACCCTGCTATGATCTATTGATCTATTGATCTATTGATCTATTGATTCAAGTCATATTTTTTATTAAAATTGTTATGTTTTACATACCCTAAATCAGTAAATCAGTAAATCAAACTACCCTACCACCCTTCTTTCCATCTATGATCTATTGATCTATTGATCTATTGATCTATTGATCTATTGATTCAAGTCATATTTTTCTATGGTATAAATAAGTTCTTTGGTTAAAAGTAGGAAAAGAAAACAAGTTTTTATTTTAATGCGTTTATAACATAAGTGCAAACTACATAATCATTGACATATAAATTTTTAGCATCAAATATATTTACAAGTTTATTAAAAGAAACATTATTTAAAAAACATATAATGAAATAAATACAGTATACACCACATAAATTAGAACTGATAGGTTGTACAGGAAAACATAAGGTCTTAACATATTGAACATTATTATATTTTAAAAAAGATGTTACATAATGATTACTATTCATAAAATCTAAATGCAGAGAGTCTAGGAAATATACAACATTATTTTTATTCTTATACAGTGCTATCCAATGTCCATTGCTCGATACATCCCGAGGAGAAGTGTTGAAGATAAGACCAGAGTCGGTATCCAATTTCACAGAGCTAAGTTCATTACAGGCGAATACACCTAAAAATCTTCTTTCGTTTTTAAAGGCATTTAATATTTCTTCTTCATTCATCTTTAATAATTTAAGATTATATTTCGTACTCTGTCAATCTCGATGATTTGAGGATGTTCCAAATACACCAGAACTGAGATTGAGGATGTCAAACTTTGTCCAAATTTGAGACTCAATCCTAATGTTCCTTTTCTTAGAATATTGAGATGATAAGCATTACAAGCTGAAAGATCAGCTGTGAGATCGTATGCATATAAATTACTGTTTTCAGCATAAGTCTTGAGATCAACACCTGTACCGTTATCGCTGCAAGATACAGTATTGGCAAATAAATCGTAAAAAGGACGCGAACATTGAGAATGGGAGTCTTCATATATCATCTCATAATCACGACCGTATGGTTGACCATTCACATGCAAACTGATACCCCTAAGACCGAAATGGGTAAATTTAAAGGCGGACTTTCCGTAGTTTCCAGAATAAGCATCATGTTCTACAATTCCTATTATTACCTTCTGAGGTAAGCTACCATTAACAATGTTAGGTATATTAATACTTGATAATCCTTGGGTAAAGTTAAAAATTTTAGTCTCAATTCTCTTGATTGGATATTTTGCTGTATCGGTTAAAAGAGATTTCTCTATTTCCATATGTTTAATGGGAGATAATTTCACTTTACGTACATAAATAAGCATCCAGTAATTTAAAGATAGGCTTTGGAGCCGTAGTTGTGGCTAAAAGTGCACTTTTAACATTAAGAGCAAATTCAGGTGTAGATCTAGTTAACCTGATGCGGGTGTCCACTGATGATAGAATAAGTCTTTCCTGAGAGAATATATCACCGTTTACACGTCCATAATATTCATACGTGTTATTTTTAGCCTTAGCAGCGTCGGTTCTATGTTTCTCTACATCTTTTAAATTATAGTAACCACATGATTGCAGGTGAGACTCCTTCGCATCTTGAGAATAATTTAGTAAAGTTTCAATGTAACTTCGATAAGGGTAACTTGCAGCTGATGCTCCTAGAGAAGTTTCATTTAAAAACACCTCAAGTTGATTAAAACACGTATACAGGAAATTTGTCTCGGTGGATACTATGTGATCGGTTCCTGTGAGATCTGATCCATCTTCGTTTACTAATTTCACTTTCAAATATAAAAACACATTCGAAGGGTCAAGATATTGGTCAGAAGTGCCTGGGATATTGAATTCGAGAGGTACATCAGTATTTGTGATTGCGTGAACGGGGTTAATACTAATAAAATTGGATTCACTCACACTGATCTGTGTAGGGTTCACTGAGAAGAGATCCAATTCACTCTTACAACAGTCTGGGCTGGAGGGATGGAGGAAATGCATCTTGCTGGTGCAGTCGTCTGACGTATAATGAAGAGAGATTTGTTTAAACATTCCTTATATACGAAATAGTTACAGGTTGTCATTATTTATATAAAAAAGTTACCACTTATCATCATTATTAGAGAGCAAACACATCAAAACACTTTTTCTTTAATGGTCCTTTCCTATTCCTCTTTACAGGTTTTTTACGGTGACCTACACCTTGACCAGTCATCTTACGTCGTAGTTTTCGTTTGACATCGTCTAACATTTCATCTGAAACATCGGCTAGTCGACGTTTTACAGCACTACGAGGGTCGACACCCCCCATAATATCCTGGATTGTGTTTATTCCCGTTCTGGCTGCTTTTTTAGCAATGTATTTACCTCCTGATTTAAACAGGGGAATAGCTCTACGAAATAACGAAGCAAAAAATCCTCCTAAACCATATCCCCTCTGCATTCTTGAACCCCTGAAGACTCTTTCTCTTTCCATTATTATTATTATTTACCGGAGCTTCTTTCTTATGTGTACTTTACACACTGCTGTACCAATTGTGAATGGGTATGGTTTGCCTTCGACGTCTCTTATATAAACGCGAACTGAACTCAGTTGGGTCTTACTCATAGGTAAGTAGTGAACATTAGGAAAACTTATAACTCTTTTACCTTTAGGAAAATGAACTACTCTTAACAAAGAGGCTTTAGTATTCCCTACATACTGAAGGTCTATAATATCTGTATAAACATAGGCCATACCAGGATCTTGAAACATCTTAGTAGGCAAACATACAAAATGTAATGAAGTCACGGTGTCATTTTTTGTGACATACTCTTCCATCGTTGGTATATAATGCATTAGAGCCTTTAGAGATGGTTTATTATTTCGCGATATTTTGTATATATGTGAGTAACAACAACTACGAAACCAAACTGAAGGGCGGAAAATAAATAAACTTATATCTTTCAGGTTCACATCCTCATGAGATTTTAATGTGATTAACACGTTATCTTCGTTAACGGGTTTATTAACAAGAAACACTAAATCATTACATAATTCACTTGCTTCAAATTTTTTGTTTAAGTCTATGAACACATCAGTAATCGATTTATAGAGACCATTGTTTATTACATAATTTTCGTAGAAATATTCATTCTTGCCTCGTTTGATGGTCGCCGTACTAGCTTTACTTTTTAATACATTTTTAACATTATCAACATTTCTAAATATCGTAAACGCCAAATATGAAACAGGCATATTCTCTATATCGGCGTCGAGAATTATTTCACTTAATGCAGCTTCATACTTTTCTCGATCAATTATAGGGTTCAATAATTGGGTTGTATAGTCCGATATTTTATTTTCAGGATATAGATCCATAGAAGCCGATGAAGGCAGAGTTAAATAGAAATGATCTTCACTCTCCATGTTCACAAAGTAAACTGATCAATGTTTCTTAATTTCACTAGCATTTATATAACTATTAAACTTCGCTGGGTAACCTACCCATTTGACAAGATACTGTTTATTTTTACCTTTTCCTTTAGATCCTAATATTTTTTCTATTTTATACTCATGACTCTTAGGATCAAACCGTATTTTCTGTATTTCTTGTTTATAGAACCCTCCTTTTATTTGTTCGCCATCTAAATCCTCAAGATAGTATAATTTTAACCCGTCTCTTGGGAATTCTCTGATTGTATCTACTTTAAAAACTTCTCTTGACCATCCAGCCTCATACCCTTTTCTGAAATTTTCATCTGACCTAGACACTCTCACGTAATCTCCTAATTTAATGCCTGTGTTATCTTTTATTTTTCGTACAGGACGACTCGGAACTGAGGGTTTTGTCTTTACCATCTCTAGAGGGGTCTTCTTAAGTGTTCTATGATAAGACCTATTATAAGAATAAGCCAAGTCTTGCAGTATATCTATATATTTAAATGTATTCATTTTCGTGAAATATCTATGCATTCTTTCTTTTATAGTTCTTTGTACTCTTTCCACTATTGCAGCTTTATTAACTGAAAATGTGTTGTAGTACCCTATATCATACTCTGTAACTATTTCTTGAAACTCTTTACCTAAAAATTCTGTACCTTTATCTGTCCACATCATTTGAGGATATCTGTTATCCTCATTTATAATTTCTCTGACTGCTGTAGCAACAGTTTTCGATCTTTTATCTTTTAAAGCCTTTAACCATAAATACCTGGAATATACATCTATCACAAAAAGAATGTATTGATACCCCTCATTGTAAACTTTATATTTTATCATTTCAGTTAAATCAAGTTGCCATACATTATCTAAGTGAGGGGCTATGGTTTTCCGTGTAGGAAATTTTTTTCGTATAGGTTTATGTAGAGTAAAAGCATCCTCACCTTCTAAATATTTTTTCAATTCTTTTTTATTAATTTGAGGAAACTTTGAAGCGAACCTTGAAAAACCACCGTAACTGTATGGTTGTTTCACATCAAAGTAATATTTATCGACCGCCTCCTTAGCCTCCATGACTCACAATGACATTAACAATAAAAATTATATTCATTTATACTGAAAGGTGATATAAAAACCAAATGTATATGAAATATTTTATTTTAACTACAAAATAATATTAACTATTTTTAATTACAAGTCTAAAAACATAGCAGATGTATACAGAAAGATATCATAACTTGTATATACATTATTTTAAATTACAAACAATACAATCATATAAAAAAGCCCAATAAATAATTAGGAACTAATCCATTTTGATGCAATGGATGTTTTTTTTCTTATTCTACCTGCACTTGAGCGTGATGTGTTTCTACTTAGCAACTTAAATCTGGTCGATGCAAAAGAAGTACCAGAAGGACTCGCATCTGGTCTAGGAGACATTGGAATATTATCCAGATCAGCTAATCTTTGTTTATTCTGGATTAAAGTTCTCGGAAAATTAATAGTCTGAAGTTCTTGTTTGATCCTATTCCAGCCTGTTACAGGAGCCTTCTTCCAATCACGCGAGAGATCGGCTATCAAGTCAACAATATTCGAACCAAATATTGTTTCTCCGTCAATAATGATTTGACCGAGCTCGTTCCATGTAATCTGATCTTTTAAAATATTATATAGAGCTAAACCCGTTTTCTTACTTCTCATTGGTAAGCTTTCCTTGAGGACATGTTTAAAATTATCTTCTCTCTTCACTTCAATCTTAGTATCTGGTGCTGGAGCTGAATCTTCCTTAGGTGAATTAAATAAAGCTTTTAGATCTACTAATTTTTGTATAGCATTTTGATATAGGATTCTTTTTTCGTGAATGTTAACATCAGAGTTTAATATTCGATACAATTCCTTCTCGTAATTATTTATCTGATCAACTTGCGGATCATATAAACTCAAAGGTTGCTGTTGGAGCAACTGCTGATAAGGGTTATACCCGATCTGTTGTTCGAACTGTTGTTGTTGTTGTTGTTGTTGTTGTGGCTGTTGTTGTTGCTGTTGTTGTTGTTGTTGTTGCTGTTGTTGTTGTTGTTGTAGCTGTTGTTGTTGTTGTTGTTGTTGTTGTTGTTGTTGTTGTTGTTGTTGTTGTTGTGTTGTTGTTGTAGAGGTAGGGTTCCTGTGTTATATTTCATCTTCTCATAATCGCTGTAGGGTAAAACCACTACCTTCTTCATCATTGAGCAAGCCACTTAGTTATCAAAGGGGCTATAACGGAAAAGAGTAAAGGTAGGAACACACCTCCGCCTTTCTGTAATAGCTTCTTTTTATTTTTAAGTTTTCTTACGTTACCAGCAAGTTTTTTAATGATGCTTCTATGACGACGCAGCTTTACCTTCTGAGGTCTGTTTAAAGGAACATTTCCTTTTATAAGATTTAGGCATACTTCCGCTATACATTGTATGAATTTTTCATCTTCACAGATCAGTTTACGTTTTTCAGAAGGTTTCAGGTTTTTAAATTTTCTCATAAGAGGTAAATAATCTGCTACTAGAGTACTCATTATTCAGGTATGTATACTGTCTCAATCTCGTTAGGTAAGATATTTGTACGCAGTAACACTCTATGCGTGTTCTTAGGATGAAGCTCACAGAGTAAATAACCGTGAGGTATAGATGTAACTTCTTTATATACTTTTAGGAACTCTTTACGTTGAGTAGGGAACATTTGGGTAGCTACAACATTGACCTGACTCATATCCCTTCTTTGACCGAACAAGATTAAATACTGTGTGTTTAAAGACACATCACGCATATACTTATTCTGATGAAAGATATTCTGTGTTATAAAAAATACTGTGATGTTTAAATGATGAGAGTAAACTGTGAAAGTTTCTGCTATATCCTCATTCAATTTATGCATCAAATCATCAAGGATTATAATTTTATGACCTGGTAAACATTGAAGAGCTTTTATATCATATAAACCTTCGTGAAATTGAATTACATCTTTGTAATCATTAAACTTTTCTTGGTAAACACTGTAGCACCATATGATTTTAACAGGTTGCTGTTTGAAGATCTCAACCTCTTTTAAAATATTTAATAACAGAAAAGTTTTCCCGCAGCCTGTAGGACCAGACACAAGACACGTAGCTGGAGCACGGAACATAAATTTACCAACGTCCATCCTAGGTTGACACCCGATCACTAATGAATAAGAAAAGGTTTGCACTTATGTTATAAACGCATTAAAATAAAAACTTGTTTTCTTTTCCTACTTTTAACCAAAGAACTTATTTATACCATAGAAAAATATGACTTGAATCAATAGATCAATAGATCAATAGATCAATAGATCAATAGATCATAGATGGAAAGAAGGGTGTTAGGGAGGGTAGTTGGATTTACTGATTTACTGATTTAGGGTATGTAAAACATAACAATTTTAATAAAAAATATGACTTGAATCAATAGATCAATAGATCAATAGATCAATAGATCAGGGTAGGGATGGGTGGTGGTTTGATTTATTGATTTACTGATTTACTGATTTAGGGTATGTAAAACA
>JABUQX010024025.1:22500-30000 GCA_015478945.1 Trachelipus rathkii | reverse complement strand
ATCATAACCCACAAGAACAAATTAACACATCTTAAACTGAATTAAGCAGTTCAAATAATTAAAGTTCCACACTTAGCAGCAGTGAAGTAGCTAACAAAGCATACAAAGACGGAACCTATTCACACTTTTTTCTAACATATCACTGATATTTTACATTAACATTATAGTAACATTTAACAAAAATTTACCACAACCGTGTGTAATTATCTTACAGTCAATGAGTATACTCTAACGTAACAAAGTTTCACATTCAATAAAGCTAACATAGCATCAACGGAAAACTCGATTATGAATGTACAACGACAAACCCTGACATACCTTATTCCCCGAATAAGCAGTCAAACATTACAAAGTTCCACACTTAACACCAGTAAGTAACTAACATTGTATGCAAAAACGTAACCTTATTCTTACTTTCAAGCATATTCTCAACTTATTTTCGTACATTCTACACTGACACAGTAACCATTTAATAAAAAATGTAATTCATAACATTGGTAAACTATCATATGATCCAACGAATATACTCTAACATAATTAAGTTTCCTTAATAAAGCTAACATGGTGTAACATGACAAGAAAATAATGTACAAAGACAAACACTAAACACAACTTACACATTGAAAAATGTTACACATTTAACAAAGTTCCACCATTAACACCACTAAGTAACTAACATGCACGCAAACGTAACCTATTCTTACTTTTCAAGTATATCGTCTAACATTTTTAACGCTTCTTACAAGGACACGTAAACCATTTAGCAAAAAAATGTATCATTAACCTTGTCCGATTATCATACAGACCAACGACTATATGGCTAACCGTAACAAGTTTTTTTTACATTATCATAGTAATATTTAGCAAAAATTTATCAAAACCTTACCTAAATATCATAATCCCAGCAATAGTGTGCAACATAACAAAGATTTAATCAAACATAAAAAAAAATGACAAAGTTTTTATTCCAAAACAAACATAAAAAATAAGTTCTTTGAATAAAAATATCTTGATAAAGTGTAATAGTATTAACACGATTTAAAGCAGTAAATCGAAATCAAACACCCATCCCCTCCATCAGCCCCTCCTAGCCATCTGTCCATGTCCTTTTGATTCTTTCGATTCTAATGATTAGGTAATATCGAAGTACCATTACGGTTAAACATTAGTACAAAAATAAGTTCTTTATATTTACTCTAACCAACGAACTAATTTGCTAAAACGTAACATTGTTTTCACATTAATAAAGCTAACATAACATTACCAAAACTAAGAATATAAAGCAGAACAAAAACTTAACACCACCTTACACACGAATAAACTACTATACATTAACAAAGTTCCCGCACCTTAACAACACTAAAGTACTAGCACAGCATAACAAACGTAACTATTCCACTTTTTCAAGCATATTCTCTAACATAATCATTGGTAATTTTACATTAACACTATTGATTTACGTCACATTTTCGAGTATCATTTCCTAATAAACATAGCACAAAAATGAGTTCTTTATATACTAAACAGCGAATATATTATGCTAAAATAACAATGTTTTCACATTAATAAAGCTAAACATAGTGTCATTATTAAACTAAGAAAATAATGTATAACGGGAAACCTTTAACACAACTTACGCGCTAATAAACAGTTAACATTAACAAGTTCCACACTTAACATCAGTAAAGTAACTACCATTGCGTACAAAACGTAACCTATTCTTACTTTTTCCAAGCATATCTCTACATATTAAGATAATTTTTACCATTGACACAGTTTAATATTTAAACAAAAAATTTATATTCATAACATGTTAATTATCATACAGATTGACGAATAATTGTTATCATAACAAAGTTTTATCCTAAACATAACATAAAAATAGTTCTTGAATAAAAATTCATTGGTCAAGTGTACTACTTTTACGAATTTAAAGCAGGTAAATCAGTTAAATCAGTAAATCAAAACGCCCGTCCCGAACCGCCCCATCCTGCCCATCCTGTTCATGACCTTTTTGATCTATTGATCTTATTGATTAATGTCATATTTCGAGTATCATTTTCGACTAAACATAACACAAAAAATAAGTTTTTTATATTACTTAAACCATCGTAATATATTGCCTAACGTTAACAAAAGTTTTTACATTAATAAATCTAACATAACATACCTGAACTAAGAAATATAATGTACAACGACAAATCTAACACACATACGTTAAATAAAAAACTACTAACATTAAAAAGTTCCGCATTAACAACCGGTAAAGTACCTAACATTGTACAAAACGTAACCTATTCCCACTTTGTCCAAAGATATCTCTAACATATCATTGTAAAATTTTACATAACATCGTAATATTAACAAAAATTTTATCATAACCCTGTCTAATCATCATACATGACAACGAAAATATCTGCTAACGTTTCCGAATTTTTAAACATCAACTTCGTAGATATTTTAACAAAAATTCATTTCATAAACCTCGTCTAATATCATATCCACAACGAATAATGCAAAGACAACAAAGTTTTAACTAACCATAATAAAAAATAACAAAATTTTATCCTGACATAGCATAAAAAATAAGTTCTGAATAAAATATCACCAGGTAAAGGTCCTATAGTTTACTGTTTAAGGCAGTTAAATCAGTAAATAACCTTCAAACTCAGCAGTCCCTTACCCACATTCGCTATGATCTATTGAACTCATGATCTAAGTCATATTTCCGAGTATCATTTTTGGAATAAACATAACATAAAAAATAAGTATCTTTATATACTGACCTACGAATAAATGCTTACGCAACAAAGTTTTAGCATCAATAAGCTAACATATCATAACCTGAACTAAGAATATAATGTACAAAATGCAAACCTAAAACATACCTCGCGTAATGAATAATCCGCTAACACCCTGAAAATTCCCTACTTATCTAAGGTAAAGTATCTAACAGGTCATACAATACTCGATATGTTGCCCTTTTCCCGCATATCATCAACAGGTAAAGACGTATTATCTTACAAAATCCCTTAAAAAAGTGGTCAATCTATCAAAGATACCTGCATTCTTGAACTATGATTGACACTTACACTTACTTCAAGTGTCACTCGTCTCGAGATATAACATCATTTGAACTATTAATAAACGTAGACACATTAGCAAAATTCTCGGGCAAACCTAACATTACTCAAGCAAAATCTTAACATAGCCTCACTTTTCTAACATATCATCGCAGTTAACACAATAATATCTTACAAAACTCATCATTTCTCTAACCAAACAGTGTTAATTTCACACAGTCATAGTAATATTTACAAAACGTACCTAACTTACGAATAACAGCTTTCATTAACAAGAGTACTCTAAAAGCCAACACATCCACTCCCGAGAGAAACCAATGGATGCGTCCCTTGAAAGGAGTTGAATCCGAGAGGGTGATTACCCCGAGGGGATTTTGAAGGGGTTACCCCTCCGAAGGAGTTTGGTAAGCGTCTCAGCCCCTTCGGGCCCTTTGAGGAACCTTACCCCTTCCTTCCGGAGGGGTAAAAAACCCGCTACACCCTTCGGGTGAATCCCCCCCTCTCAGGGATATCACATTCCTTTCAAGGGACGCCATCCCATTGGGTTTCTCTCGGAGGTGATGTGTTGCTTTAGATACTCTTGGTTAATGAAAAGACTGATTTATTCGGTAAGTTTAGGTACGTATGTTAAATCCTTACTATGACTTGTGTGAAATTAACAACTGATTTGTCTAGAGAAATGATGAGTATTTTGTAGATATTACTGTTGTTAACTGGGAGATGATATGTTAGAACGTGAGGCATATGTTAAATTTATGATTGAGTAATGTTAGGTTTGCCCGAGAATTTTTGGTTAATGTCTACGCTTATTCATAGTTCAAATGATGTTATTACTCGAGACGAGTGACACTTTTTTATTAAAGGTAGTGTCAATTCATAGTCAAGTGCAGGTATCTCTGATAGACTTACCACTTTTTAGGAATTGTAGGATATACGTCTTATACCTGTTTGCTGATATGCTTTAACAAGATTGGGTAACCATGTCGAGTATTTGTTATGACGCTGGTTTAGATTACTTTACCTTTTGATAAGTTCAGGGAATTTTCAGGATGTTAGCGGCATTATTCATACGCGAGTATGTTTAGGTTGCATTTGTACTTATATTCTTAAGTTACAGGTATATGATATGTTAGCTTTTATTGACATAAAAATTCTGTTGTGTAAGCATATATTTACGTTAGGTTTCAGTATATAAAGAACTTTTTTTTATGTTACTGTTTATCCAAAATGATACTCGGATTATGACTTAGATCAATAGTCAATTAAAGATCATAGGCGAATGGAATGGGTAGGGGACTGCTGAGCTGGAAGGGGTTTGATTTACTGATTACTGCCTTAAAATCAGTAAACTATAGACCTTTACTGTGATATTTTTATTCAAAGAACTATTTTTATGCTATGTCAGGATAAAAATTTTGTTTTTTTATGTTATGGTTAGTTTTAAACTTTGCTCTGCTCTTTGCCAATTTATTCCGTGTGGATTATGACTCATTTCAGGACCGACGGTTATGGATGAATTTTTGTTTTAAAAATTATTACGAAGTTGATTGTTTAAAAATTCGGAAACGTTAGATGTATATTTCGTTGTCAGTTATTATTGATTAGGACAGGGTTATACTAAATTTTTTGTTTAAATTATTTACCGATGTTTAATTAAAAATAACACATGACTATGTTAGAGATTATGCTTGGAAAAAAGTGGAATAGGTTACGTTTTGTACGAAGCGTTAGGTACTTTACCGTTGTTAAGTGCGGAACTTTGTTAATGTAAGTTTATTAGTTAACGTAATGGTAGTGTGTTAGCTTTTGTCGTTGTACATTATATTCTTGTCATGGTTATGTTATGCTTAGATTTATTTAATGTTAAAAACTTTTGTTACGTTAGCATATATTCGAAGGTTAGATATATTAAAGAACTTATTTTTTGTTGTTATGTTTAGTCGAAATGATACTCGAAATATGACATTAATCAATGATCAATAGATCAAAAAGGTCATGAACAGGATGGGTAGGATGGGGCGGAGCGGGGACGGGCGGTTTGATTTTATTGATTTACTTGATTTACTGCTTTTAAATTCCGGTAAAGTAGTACACTTTACCATGATATTTTATTCAAAGACCTTATTTTATGTTATGTTTAGGATAAAACTTTGTTATGTTTACAGTTATTCTTTGGTCTGTATGATAATTAGACAAGGATTTGATAAATTTTTGTTAAATATTAATAGTGTCAATGTAAAGATTAACGCTTAATATGTTAGAGATATGCATTGGAAAAAGTATGAATAGGTTACGTTTTGTACGCAATGGTAGTTACTTACTGATGTTAAGTGTGGAACATTTGTTAATGTTAACTGTTCATTAGTGCGTAAGTTGTGTTGTTAGTTTGTCGTATTTACATTATTTTCTTAGTTTATATGACACTATGTTAGCTTTATTAATGTGAAAACTTGTTACTTTTAGCATATATTCGCTGTTTAGTATATATAAGAACTCATTTTTGTGCTATTTTTATTAGAAATGATACTCGAATTGTGACGTAAATCATAGTGTTAATTGGTAAAATTAACATTATTATGTTAGAGATATGCTTGAAAAAGTGTGAAAGGTTACGGTTTTGTATGCTGTGCCTAGGTAATTTCAGTGGTTGTTAGTGCGGAACTTTGTTAATGTTAATAGTAGTTTATTCGTGTGTAAAGGTGTGTTAGTTTTGTCATTGTACATTTATATTCTTAGTTTTGGTAATGTTATGTTTAGCTTTATTAATGTGAAACAATGTTACGTTAGCATATATATTCGTTGGTTAGTATTTAAAGAACTTATTTTTGTACTATGTTTTATCCGAAATGGTACTCGATATTTGACCTGAATCATTAGATCGAAAGATCCAAAAGGACATGGACAGGATGGCTAGGGAGGGGCTGGGGGGGATGGGTGGTTTTGTTTACTGATTTACTGTTTTTAAATTCGGTAACATTACACTTATCAAGATATTTATCAAAGATTATTTTTATGTTTATGGTTGGATTAAAACTTTTGTTCATTCTTATTTGATATGTTTGGTATTAAACTTTGTTATTATTTGCACCTATTTTGCTTGGATTTATGATATTTAGGTTTAAGGTTATGATAAAATTTTTGTTAAATATTACAATGATAATGTAAAAAACTTTTTACGGTTAGCAATATGTCGTTGGGTCTGTATGATAATGGGCAAGTAGATACATTTTTTGCTAAATGTTACTGTGTTTTGTCAAGAATTACGCGCGTAAAATTGTTAGAGATTATGCTTGAAAAGTAGAAATAGAGGTTACTTTTGCGATGGCCAGTGTAGTACTTTATTGGTGTTAGTGTGGAACTTTGTTAATGTTTAACAGTTTTTTCATGTGTAAGTTGTGTTAGGTTTGTCTTTGTACATAATTTTCTTAGTTCATGTTTACACCATGTTAAGCTTTATTTGATTGTGGAACTTATTATTGTTTAGAGTATATTCGCTTGATAGTATGATAGCTTAACCACATGTTTGATACTGTCATTTATTTATTATAAATGCATTTACTTGTGTTCACGTGGTAAGATTAACGATAATATGTTAAGAGATATGCTTGAAAAAGTAAGAATAGGTTAAGTTTTGATACAATGTTAGTTACTTTATCTGGTGTTAAGGTTTGGAAACTTTGTTAATATTGGACTGCTAATATTCGGGATAAGTATGTCAGAGTTTGATTCGTGTACATTATAATCGTAGAATTCCGTTTCGATGCTATGGTTAGCTTTATTTGATGGGAAACTTTGTTACGTATAGAGTATTACTCTTTGATATGTATCGATATTACACACGGTTGTTTTGTGTAATTTTTGTTAAATGTTACTATGTTAATGTAAAAAATTACAATGATAGTTATATGTTAGAAAAAGTGTGAATAGGTTGCGTCTTGGGTATGCTTTGTTAGCTACTTCACTGCTGCTAAGTGTGAACTTTGTTAATGCTTGATGCTTATTCATGCGTAAGTTGTGTTAAGTTTTGTCGTTGTGGGTTATATTCATTGTTCAGATGATGCTAAATTAACATCTTAAATGGAAAACTATTTGTTTACATTAGAGTATACTCATTGATATGTATGATAATTACACACACGGTTGTGGTAAATTTTTTGTTAATGTTACTATGTTAATGTAAAAATATTCAGGATTGGGGTAGGGAGGGTGGTTGAATAAGTTACGTTTTTGGTTGCTATGTTAGTTACTTCATTGCTGTAAGTGGGGACTTTGCTAATGTAGTAGTTTATTTCGTGTGAAGGGTGTTAGGTTTGTCGTCATGTGGGTTATTTCTTTCAGTTTGGTAATGAACTTGTTAGCTTTATTAATGTGAAAACAATTTGTTACGTTAGCATATATTCGTTGGTTAGTTATATAA
>JABUQX010024025.1:12500-17500 GCA_015478945.1 Trachelipus rathkii | reverse complement strand
TTTCCAATGACTGGGGAGTAAGGTGCTATATATAATAGTATATATCATATATATATATATATATAATATATATATAATTATAGTATATATATATTATATTTATATTTATATATATTATATAGTAGATATAACTATATATCTAATGTAGTATAGGTTAAGTTGATTAGTAGTCTATATACGTATATTATATAAATACTTTCGTTCGCAATTCCTTACATATTTGAACTCAAAGAAAATGAAGCTCTAAGAGAGGCATATATTATGACTAGTATGAGAGGAGCTCCCCATCCAAGGAGCAAAAACGTTGGTATAAGTCGATGCTCCGAGAGAAACGTTACCACAAGAAGGATATGCAAGTAAAGCCCTTCGCAGAACATCCAAAAATAACTGGAAACCATGAAATACTGGCAGGCAACGTGAAATATTTGACACATTATCTAAAAATTGAATATAAAAATTAAAAATCAAGAAGAAATAAGTGGGTAGACTATAAAATACTCATATATCATGTTAAAAACAATAGTGCAATGAAAATTAAAAAAATAATAATAATATTATTAATTTTACCATCATATTTAAGTTTCGTTTAACCTTTAGAAAATAAGTTTTAATTTTTAGATTATTATTTTTTTTTTCAGCAGAAACTGAATATTAGTAAAATATTCAATATATTCTTAAAAGTTTCTGAGCATATACAAATAATTGTTATGTAATTACCCATTTTATACCAGTAATTTATCTATTAATTTTTTACTACAACTGATTAATTAACACTTGTTTAAATTAATAAATTAACTATACCAAACAATTATTGAAGTAAAATTTCTAGTAAATGATTTCAAGACATTCTGTTAATTCTTTGTAGGCAATTGAGCATATATACTCTTAAGTCAATTTGCATCGATACATCTTTATTTAATTAGGAGTTCCAGTAATGTTATGTTACTGAAGTATTTTATTTTCAGGATATTGAAATTAATATTAAAATTGAAAGAGAAATTATTTTAAAACCTCAATTTCAAATTTCAAAAGAAAATCCAAACTTATTTTAATTAAAATTGATTTTCATTGTTCCTATTTTTGACTACATCTTCTTGGTTAATATATATATATTATATATTGCTATATGAAAATATTTCCATAATTTGATATGGCAATTGTGGAGATATACCTTATTTGTTATTATGATATACTTATATATATATTATTAAAGTTATTATATATTTTATATATGTATATTATATATATATATTATATTGTTATATATTATATATAGATGATATATATATATAGTTTATATATATAATTATATATGATTTATTATATATATAAGATTACTAGTATATAGTATAATATATATTGAGTGGTACTAATACTATATATGTAGTTATATTAATATATATATATATATTTGTACATATATATAGTATTAGTGTATATATATATATATATATATATATATATAATATATATATATATAACTATATATATATAATAATATATATATATATACTTATCCAAATTCTCACGCTATTTTTCTTTGATGACAAGAAGCATTTTTCAGCCACACAAAGCATGGCCAATATAAACCAAAGAAGGTTGTTTATGCAGAAAGAATGAAAAGAGGCTTTTTGTTGGATGGGGGTAATTGTTGTGCACTTCTAGAATCCTTTAAATATATATATAGTATATATAGTATATATAGTATATGTATATATATTATATAGTATATATATATATTTATACTATAATATTTATAGTATATATATATATATTTTATATTAATATTTATATATAGATTTATTATTATATATATATATATTATATATAATATATAGATTATATTATTAATATATATTATATATGATATATAATATAAATAGTATATCTATACTTAGTAGTATACTAATATATATATATTAGTATTATTATATTATATATATATATTTATGAGTTTGTGTACAGGACCCACCATATATATAATATATATATAGTATATTAATATTATTATATATACTTATATATATATATATATATATATATAATAATGGTATAACCGTATAGTTCAATTATTAGATATATGATATATTTTCATATTTAGTATAATTATACGTATTTATATATGAGTTTGTGCACAGGACTCCATTCCCATAGTATATGTATATATTATAATATGATTTACTATATTATTAAATATATTATATATATTATATATGTATAGTATATATATATTATATATATATATATATCTAATATTTATATTTGGAACATAGTATATATATATTATATATACTATATATATAATATATTATCGCAAGTATATGTATTATAGTACTACCTATATATATTATTATATTATATATATATATATAATTAATATCATTATATATATATATATTATATATATATATTAGCTACTCTATATATATATTATTATCAATATATTATTAATATATATTATATATATAATATATATATTATAATATTCTATTAGATTATATATTATATATATACATTTATATATATATATTATATATTATTATATATAGTTAACATAGTATATTTATATATATTATATATATATATATATATTATAATTATATAGTAGTATATATAAATATATATATAGTATACATATATATATATAATAATAATTGTATTTATATATATAATATATATATATATATATATTATATATAGGTAATATAGTAATTATATCATAGGTAATGGCAGGCCTATATAATATATATAATATATATATATATTAAAATCTGGAATGTTACCAGCCCGGTGTTGTATGGGTGTGAAACGTGGGGTTGAATGCCAGTCCGGAAGAGTTGGAAGTTTTTGAGGATGAACGGAGGATTTGAGAAGCGTTTTGTGGGTTTAGCAGAAGGAGCAGGATTTAGGAACTAGGGTGAGTTTGAGGGAGAGATGTGTTGGAGAATGCTCTGGTTGGGAAGAGCGGAGAAAGGAATGTTAAGATGGTATGGGCATCTAGTAAGAATGGAGGAACAGAGAGTGGTAGAGAGTTTTGGAGGCGGAGGGGATAGGAAGGAGAAGAAGGGGGAGACCAAGAGGAGGTGGATGGATGGAATAAAGGAGATGTTGGAAGAGGGAGGGATGAGGGAGGAAGAGGGTAGGGTGTTGGCGAGAGAATAGAGTGGGGTGGAGGAGGTGGGTGGGGGCGAGATGAGGGGAGGTGTGAATGAGAGAGGCTGTACGTAACACTACACCGCTCAAGCTGGAGGAAAAGTGATGGCAAAATAATAAATAAAAAACTATAATATATATATATATATATTATATATATATTATACTATATAATAATATATATATATATATAATTATATATATATATAGTATTATAAATATATTATATATATATATATATATATATATATAGTCTATATAAAGATAGGAGAGAGAGAGAGAGAGGAGAGACAGAGAGAGAGAGAGGATGAGGAGAGAGAAGAGAGAGTGAGAGAGAGAGAGATTTTTTAAAAAATCCGCATTTCATTACATAGACATTCTTGAAAGATTTTATCATAAACCTCATCTCGATATATTCGAAGTTAGTATAAAAACGGAGTTTTTTTCATATTGAAAGATTGAGTATGACGAAGACGGGAGGCAATCTACTTAGTCTCGCATTATCCCTTGATAAATATTTTATATTAAAACATATGTATGAATTTATATAGCTATATATATATATATAATCTAGTAATATGATTAGTAATATAATAGTATTCTGTATTATTAATAATTTAATATGTATAATTATATTATTATATGTATATCTAGTATTATTATTTATATACTAATAAGTAATAATATTCTATATAAAGTATAATATATACATATATTAATTATTAGCTTATGTTGTTCTATATTACCTTTATAATTATTTGAGTAATGTAGTTATATTTATATATCTAAATATATATATATTATTATATATATTATAGATTAGTAATACCTATATATACATAATATATTATATACTAATATATATTAAAGATGAGTATATGCTAGTATATATTATAATATATATATACTATATATATAATTATACTACATATATATAGTATAATTATATATATAATATACTTATATATTAATATATATATATATTATATATTATATATATATATATATATATATATATAATAACTAAATAATAAAATATATATTTATATATATATAAAAGAGTCGCAGGCTTCGAAAGCCATCACGCCAGAGCGACATCTGAACATCCTGTGTATGAGATTCGGCACCTTTGTCACCACGTCCGTGTCTCACTAAGATTATTCTCCGCATACAATCAACATCAACGTCGAAACGACATAGCATCGTTGATCCTCTCCACAGATTAAGCGTCATTTGGCAGGGACACCATGACGAATTTCTACAACGATCGCATCTCGGCACACAACAATCCCCATTTCTTTCACCCATACAGGTACCAGTACCAATTCCGGCTTAATGTGTGGGTTGGTATAATTGGCGACAACCTAATCAGTCCATATGTCCTACCGGATCACTTGAACGGCCATTCCACCTACAGCTCTTACAGGGTCAATTCATGGCCCTCCTATAGGACATTCCTCTGGCAGTTCGTCGCGATATGTGGTACATGCATGATGAAGCTCCAGTCCAATTACCGAAACCAGTTTGCCAGTATTTTGATCATACTTATCACAATCACTGGATTGGACGCTGGGCACCAGTGGCACGGCCAACACGGTCCACGGACTTTAATTCCTTGGATTATTATTTGTGGAAACACCTTAAAGCTCTCGTGTACAGAGACCCTGTTCCGGATGTGAATTCTCCTCGGCAACATATCTTTGATCAGTGCGACTACATTCGTGCTCAAGCCGATGTCTTCCAGAGACTGCCTCACTCTCTGCTTACACGGTTAGAAGCTTGCATTTTTCAAGATGGGTCTCATTTCGAACACCTCCTATGAGTTGAACTGTGATGTGCACAACCAA
>JABUQX010024025.1:0-2500 GCA_015478945.1 Trachelipus rathkii | reverse complement strand
TATCAATGAATCATATTCAATTTTCACAAATGTACAAGGAATGCATGATCCTTCTAGTTTAAAGAACTCTAATAATATAAATATGAGAAGTAGTAGTAGTCCACAAAACGAAAATATATCAATAAATAAAAATATTATATTAAATAATACTGACCTCAATACAGGTCTCGATGCAACTGTCTCAAACGATTTTGGTAATGTACAAACTAATCATTTTATTACTACTGTCAATCCATCGCATGTGGGATACATCTTTTTTAAATCAAATTTATTAAAGGGGGGGAGGGGTGTTATAGATAATACAAGGGAGAATGGGAGCAATGAAGCAAATATCCTGTCAGACCCAACAGATTTGAGTGCTGATGACGAGCGCTGCTTAAGCAGTAAGATAGTTACAGCCGATGTTGAGGGAGACAATAGGGTTTGCAAGATTGATAATTTGAACTTGTATATTGTCTATGACACACTTAATAAGATCGATTATTTGTTAGACTGCGGATCTGTACACAATATTTTATCTTACAATAATAATGACCATCAAAAAGCGCCAGTAGGTTACCTACTTGCAGCTAACAACTCAAAAATTGCAGTCTACGGTATTAAAAATGTTGAAATCGATCTGGGATTGGGACGTAAATATAGGGATACTTTTTATATAGCTAATGTAAGTACAAACATTTTAGGAATAACCTTTTTGAAGAATTTTGAGATGGGCATTAATTTTAAAGATGATTTGTTATTAGATCAAGTTACGAAAAATACCTTAAATTTGAGTAGGACTGTGAATTTTAATATTAATGAAGCTCCTATTTCTTCTTCTTCAAATCTCTCTCTCTCTCCACCTCCTGTGCCTTCTAGTTCTATAAATTTTAATGAGTTATTGTCAAAATATTCTGAGTTATTTGTAAACCCTTATCTCCCCGAAAACCACCACATCAAATTGAAACAAGAAGAAAGGTGGAATGAAATTTTTGAAAAATATAAAAATAAAAATAAGAGAATGAGCACAGCATTAATAGCTGAAGACGGTCAAATAACTACGGACGAAGAAGCCGCCTATATTCCAGAGAGAGTATTAATAGAACTGGCCAACAATTATCCTTATAAAATAGATATAAAAGGACCGCCCGTCTCCCTTAAGCCAAGGAGGGTCCCGCATAAACTTTATGCTCAAACCAAAGCAGAACTTGACAACCTCGTAGCTACGGGAGTCCTCCGCCGCAGCCATTCACCTTGGTCTTTCCCCATGAGTGTGCTTCAGAAAAGCGAAAATCGAGTCAGAATAATCTCAGATTTCAGAGAATTGAACAAAAGAGCCGAGGTAGGGGTCTATGGACTTCCGCACCTGCAAGATGCGATCTCAAACCTGCAGGGGAGCCGTCTTTTCACTAAACTTGACGTGACCCAGGCATTTTACTCAGTGCCATTGGCCCCAGAATCACAAAAGTACTTTACCATCACCTCGAACGTAGGAACCTTCATCTACAGGAACCTACCCATGGGTTATGTGTCCTCTCCCTTCATCTTTCAAGCTTACATTGATACAGTCCTACAAGGCCTACCGAATACTCAGGCCTATATGGATGATATATTGATTCACACAAAGACCGAAGATGAGCACAAAATTCTCCTGGAGAAGGTCTTGAAGAGGTTAAGTTATCTGCACATAAGTTTAAATCCCACAAAATGCCAAATTGCCAAAAAAGAGATTGAATACTTGGGATATACGGTCAATGAAAATGGTATAAGACCTAATCCTGATAAAATTGGGGATATATTAAATACCCCAAAACCCAGGACCATCAAACAACTAAGATCTTTTCTAGGTCGCGTTAGTTTCTATCGAAGCAGCGTCCCATTATTTTCTGAAATAACAGCGCCCCTAAATCTCTTTCTGAAGGGGAAACCCTACTCCAATCGCCGCGTCTGTTGGAATCTCACCGCAGAGAAAGCCTTCAAAAATATTAAAAATGCTGTTGAAAATGCTTCTGTACTTGCTTATCCTGGCACCTCTTCTAATTACAAAATTCTCATACATACCACAAATGTATCTGCAGCTGCTGTTATTTTATCCACTACTGACGCAGACGACCATCCAATTGTTTATAGTTCCCTTCTCTCCCCTATAGAGAGGAATTACGACGAAGCAAATCGTCTGTTAGTCTGTTTAACAAAAGTTTTCAAGAAGTATGGATATCTCCTCACGAATAAAAATATTGATATCGAAACCAACTGCCGTGAACTCATAAACAAATATAAAAGAGCAAATGACGATAAAAATTTCAATATTCGTGAAATTAGAAGTCTGAATTTACTATCTAGTTACAAAGTTTCTTTCAAATTATTAACAAAAAAGAAAAATCCCTTAGAAGAATACTTATTAATAAATGATATCAGTAATGAAGAACAAAATAACGAAGAAAGTGTGTCTACTGACGAAGTAAAAACAGCTGAGATCACACCCTCCCCTACAAATGCTGTGATTGGACCTCGCCTCAGC
>JABUQX010024024.1:5000-16968 GCA_015478945.1 Trachelipus rathkii | reverse complement strand
ATGAATAAACCAGCCATTACCAGTCACTGAAGAGCAGGGATTCATGGAACTATTGCCCATCTTCAACCCAAATATCCCTTATCCTAGTAGAAATATGTTAGAGGAAGATGTTACAACTTCATACAGAACATTATGATCAGCAGTATCGAGAAGTTCTCTAAGACTGATCAGATATCATTTACTACAGAAATATAGAGAGATAAATAATTCAAACGGACTCATTTATTTCTTTAACTGCACTCTGGATTACCAGCGAGTTTAAAAAAATGAACTGTACTCCATTGCAAGTATTTCCTAGGTTCTCATTCTGGAATTGAATCACTGAGTTTGCAAGCAATGTGCCAATAGTAAAATTCCTAACAAAATTCATTTGATCCTTCGAGATGTAGCATATAACATAAAGCTTGGAATTAATTTAGCAGGATAAACAAGTTTTTCTTGTTTTATTCATAAACTTCAATTGGGTTTATTAAAGATGCCTTATTTTCTCAAAGAACAGTGTGAATTAATAAAGAAAATGTAAGAATATGTGTACACATTTCAATCATTTAAGCTTTAATGAATTTAAAAGAATACAAAGAGACTTGGATCCACATCTTGCAAGCCCACTTATGCCAATTCAAGATGTTAATACAAGGTGGAATAGCACATATTTGATTCTAGAAAGAATTGAATGTTTGAAAAGACCTCTGCAAGGTTATATTATAGAACAATCAATCATTTAAGCTTTGAATGCTAAATAAATGGCAAAGTACTTTGAAAAAATTCTTAAGAGTTTTGCAACCCATTTCTCATGGTTACGGAAAATATAAAGCAAAATCAATAAATCATCAATTATTCTCCTATATTTTGAGCTCTTCAGCATAATCTCTCAAACTCTGACGGATGACACCAGAGTTCGAGACTTTAAAAGGAAGAGCTGAAAGAAGGCATTAGCAGTTTAGATTTATGAATAAAAAGGAAGAGAAAGGATCAATAGACATATATCAAAACATGATAATTGTTTTAAGTACTGTAGTAGACCCAAGATACAAACTGATTATTTTCTAATGAAATAAGGCCAGATTCATCGAGAACCTTTGAGTACAGATATATGGCTCAGGACGTATGCATTGAAGCAAATATATGCAAATAAACCATAATTAATCATGAGAAAGCGTCCTTTTGAGGTCTTATTTTTTAAGGAAAGAATGTAATATAGTTACAACCTTAAATTCCGCAAGACTAATCCAGTTAGAGAGAAGGTTCAGGCGATGTGTCATTTTCAGAAAACGAAGCATTATCTCAATTTGAACTTAGATTTGCCAAGTACCTTCAAAATCAAAAGGAGCATTAAGAGAAAATAAATTACTGCAAAGTTACTTAGTTTTTATAAGTTGAAGAAAGGAAAGGGACATCGAGTCAGTTAGTGTAAAAAGAAAAAAGAAAATCATGGGGCTCTTCAAAAGGTGAAATCTTAAAGAAATTGTAATTTTTTTACCACAGAAATTCAATTTCTTAAATCTGGGGGAAAGCAAGAATTACCTTAATTGGGAAAGTGACAAAGGTAAATTTCCAAACATACCAGTACTAGCCCAAAAATTACTTCTCCTTTCCAGTCTCCCCCATATATTCAGAGAAATTATTTTCATTTTCAGAAGCAGGAAATTTATTTGAGGAAAAACGTTTAAAAATATCGCCCAATACTGGTGAACAGTTTTATTGTAGATATGTAATACACTGTATGAATGCTACACAAAACTACTATTATTTTTTGTTAAAAGATGGGCTATGGGTTATGTAAAATAAATCCCTTCCATCAATTTTTTCTCAGAAGTAGATTAGTAATTCCGGTTCCGGCCAGAATTTTTCAAAATTCCGGCTGGAACCGGAACCGGAAAAAATTTCAAATTCCGGCCGGACCGGAATTCCGGTACACCTCTAATATATATATTATATATATACATAAATCGTATATAATATATATATATATATATATATATATATATATATATATAATATATATATAAAGATATATATATATATATATATATATATATATATTATATATATATATATATATATAATATATATATATATATATTATATATATATATATATATATATATATATATATATATAATATATATATTTATATATATGATATTAAGGAGTGCCGAATAGTGAAAGCCGCAATACCGAATACCCAAATTCGGCTAAAAGTATCGGCCCGAATACTGAATATTCGGGCCGAATAATCACTTCGCTATTCGGCCGAATTAGTTATTTTCAAGTTCGGTCATCCATTTAGGGAAAATAAAGAAAACTTACACGGTCAACAAAAAAATGTGAAATTTTTCTTGGATGGACTTTTTGTAGCAGAATATATAGTAATTCGCGAGGTGCTGATTCCATATATATTCTCGGATTTGTTGTTTATCACATCCCGTTTTCGTGCAATCATGGATCCCTATTTTTGCATATTTCCCTAGGGAATACAAAAATTCATGTGCGCACATACGTAGCGCGTATAGACGTTTACCTTTTCGCATATATCTTACAGATAGCAGCAAGTTTACTGCGGTCTATATCGGGAAGCATGTGGGAACTTTAGTACGTTCTAACATGTATTGGATGCCACATGATCTGGATGATTGTCTATTATCCACCTGAAATACGTCGGATGTCCGTCATTGTCATTCAGGGTGAACTGACGATCTTGTATGAAGTTAGAATTTGCCGAAGTTGTCCTGAGCTGTTATCTTCGAGGTTGCATGAAAAATGACTACTTGGACCATGCCACAAGAGTGAATTTATCGTAAACAGAGAGGCAGAGCTGCGGAGGCTCTTCCAGTCAGATGGTAACTTTGTGTATTGCAGTGAAGTTCCAGGCCTACTACTCGCTATGGGACTCCCAGCATACGATGCAGGTGAGTGGCGACTGTTTATTGACACTTCCAAGAGCAGTTTAAAGGACACAACGGCAAAAGGTATGCTTCGGTTCCAGTAGGGTACTCGGTACGGATGAGAGAGGAGTATGCAAAAAATCAAGACAAGTTTGGAGAGGCTACAATATCAGGTACATGGATTGGTAAAAGCGTCGAACCTCAAAATGGTAAAACCAATTTTGCTCGCGTTCAGCAAGCAGGTTTCCACAAATATCCCTGCTTCCTTGCTGCTAATTGGGACAGCAGGGCGGCAAAGGATCACTGGATCAAAAGAGAATGGCCACCGAGGGAAACCTTCACGCCAGGTGACAGGAACATCGTGCGTGAACCACTTGTACAGAGAGAAAACATCATCTTACCTCCACTACACATAAAACTTGGTTGATGAAACAATTTGTGAAGGCCCTGGAACATGATGGTGAATGCTTCCGCTATATATGTTCAACGTTTCCTGGTCTGAGTGACGAGAAGAAAAAAGCTGAGATATTTGATGGCCCACAATACGGACATCCTCCGTAATGCTGCCTTTGCATACAAAAACAATGACTGTTGTTAGAGACAAGAGCGCTGGAATGCTTTTTCAGAATGTAGCACAGGAATTTTCTGGGAACAGAAAAGCCGAGAACCACTAAACATTGTACAGGAACTGCTAGACAGTTTTTCATTCTCATGGATGTAGAATGATTATAAAGTTGCACTACTTACATCTCACCTAAGAAAATTTCCGGATAACCTAGGCGATGTTAGTGATGAGCAGGATGAACGCTTCCATCAAGATCTAAAGTTCATGGAAGGACGTTACCAGGGCCAAGTGGGATATCAATATGATGGCCGACTATTGTTGGAGCTTGTTGAGGGATATTCCAGACGCTATGCACAGGAGATCGTCTACGAAGAGAAAGTTACTACCATCGTAGGTATGTTTACATTAAACAAACCCATTCCTTCTATTACATTCATTGTTGTCCCATAATTACTCTTTATTCATAGTTTTATTATATGTTTAACATATATCTATCAAAGAAATGTATCATATCATATCATTGCGATTTGTTTCTCTCCCTTCATATATCTTAATATATAATATATATATATATATAATTTATATATATATATATATATATATATATTTCATATATATATATATTATATATAATATATATATATATATATATATATATATATATATATATATATATAATATATATATATCCCAATAATTGTGATAGACCCTCTTGAAAAAGGTAAAAATCATAAAATTTTACAAATCTGTGTTACACACAATATCTCACAAATGCGATGTGATATGCAAAAACCGATTACATTTTTGGAATCAGCACATCAATAATCAATTGCAAAACCCCGTCCAAGAAATTTTCATGTTTACCAGTGTTATATACAAAGTAATAAAACTAAAAAGTAAATAACTATTTCTTACCTATAGCAAACCATTCACATATTAAAAATAATTAAATGAAAATTGAAAAGTTTCGTAGTTAAAGATATTAAACTAAACTTCATTTGAATAAGCTCTAAGGTTAAAATGACAACATTAGCAGTTCTCCATTTTCAAGGGATAACCTATTTCTTGTGGCTTCATAAATATTTCCTCCTGTTTTAAATATTCTTTCACTTTCGACTGATGACGGTGGAGCTGAAAGGTATTTTATTGCTAGTTTTTTTTCAAATTCATAAAACTATTTCCAGTGTTTTTCCACCAATTGAAGGGAATATCATTGTCTTCACTGGTCAAAGTAGGCAAACTTATATGTACAATATGTACAATATATATATGTGCAATAATCACATCGTCAGAAGAATGGGACTTTCTTTTTTCACTCTCACTTTCTTTTCTGTATGACGATTTTGATGTCACCACAATTTCTTTAAAACAATCCATTAAAGAAGTGAAAATGGAACATTCAGCTTCACTTTCCCCACTACGCGAATCATCGTCAGCAGAAGAGTCAGGAGCTAAATTTTCATGCATTTCTTTCCATGCCTCAACGACCATATTTTTTACTGATTCATCTGATTCATGTTGAAAAATTAGCTTGAATCGCAGATCTAAGAAAGTAGCTACACAAAGATTTATCACATAGAAACTTAGAAAGTCTTTTTTTCTACTGATTTCTTAAGCTCTTCAACGAGTGTAATTATTCCACTGAAGCTTTTGCTTTTAATTGCCTTTAAAAATAGATTTATTGCTAAAATGGAAGGGATCACTTGGGCGACTGTTACTTCACGTTTAATGTTTGTTTTAGTGATGTTGTCAAATGGCTCAAGTAAGTGGAATAATTTTGCCACTGAAAATCAGTCAACCTTTTCTGATTGCATTCAGCAGCGTATATGGATAGGGAAACTTTTTGTTTAAAACAATCTTTTAAGCATATCATAAGTTTTGTTCCAGAGTGTAGAAACGTCTTGAATTAATTTATGTTGTTTGACATTCAGCTGCATCTGTGAAGTTTTAAGCTTTGCAGCTGCCGTTGCTGAATGGTGAAAATGAGAAGATATTCTGCCAGTAAATAAAATATCTTTAACAGACTTGACATAATACTTGAATCTGAATGCATAGTTGCCAAACATTGTAATAAACATGAAATTGATGGCAAGCCACTCTCCCTTATACCAGCTACCATGTTTGGTCCATTATCCCGTATCACTAAATGAATTCTATTTTTTGGAATATTGAAAAATGTCAAAACGCCCCTAAAGGATCTGACAATGACAAAGATTTTTCGCCATATTGGCTTCAAAATTTGGCTATATTTTTATTTTTTTGGAAAATAAGTTTCTAAAATTTCAATTTTAAATTGAAATAACTTTCCCTTATGTTGACGTAATTTATTGTTTATAAAGCTCAATATTCGGCCCGAATAGTTCGGCAAAAAGCCGAATACCGAATATTCGGTATTTTGGCCGAATAGGCCGAATACCGAATACTTACCGAATATTCGGCACATCCCTAATATATATATATATATATATATATAAGGGAGATGTTGTTCGTGCATAGTTGTGTCATTGACAACTGAAGTAACCCTTAGTAATGTTTATTCATAGGTTTAAGATTACTCATTGATCCAGTCTGGACACTGCGATCCACCCTGGACGATGATTTTATTATAGTATAAATTATGGATTTATTTATTAACAAACCGTATAAGATTTATAGATGTTATAATTATATATCTTTCTTTTTAGTTGTTGATATAATTATGATGATGTCTTATTGATAATATTATAAACTAAACAATTTGTAAAAAGTTATTAAAGAGTACATGATATATTGTACAAAACAATTCATAACATACTCGAAGTACTTTGAAGACCTGGAAGTTAGATTATCCAGATTTTCCAGGTTAGTGTGTAATGATAAACTAAAGTAATCCATGTAATCTATAAATATAAAAACTATGAATATTATGTGTTGGGAAATAGTAGTAAACTAAACGTTATTGTTTGCAGTTTACTATCTTATTGGACCAGCAAATATTGACCAAATTGAACAAACCCCTCTTGGAAATCTAAAGGGTGAGTTCAATAAAATACCTATAAAATTATATGAAACTATACTGCTATAAATGAAGATAAAGTGTAATCAAATGTAGTAATACTCAGTTATTATTTACTTTTGACAGGGTTTCTGTTTATGGTTCTGTTTTGTTTCTGTTTTATTTTGGCTTTTGTTTCTTGGCTGTTTTGTTTTTGGAGCTGTTTCATTTTGGGATTCCTTCTGAATCTTACCTTCCCTGTGGTTTTTCTGAGTCCAACTTTATGTTTGGATTTTCATGATCTTCACCAGAAACCATTCTCCAAAATCTTCAGCTAAGTATAGTATATTTTGTTGTAGTATATTTGTCGTGATTGAGTCAGAATTTCTAATTCCTCCTGTAACTTCATTGCACGAATAATATTTGGAAGCGTTTGGTTTCCACTCTTGAGTCTGATCCTGAGTTGTTTGAACTCATGTACATAGTCGTAATACATTGGATTTTAAGTATAATTCCAATGTATATATCTAGTTAAAATATATCATATACTTAAATTCATATATCTTTTATTATCGTATTGTTGGGAGTGGATTGTGTTATCTTTTAGCTCTTCACAAACCTCCCACATGTATATATTTTGAGCGAGTTAAGTAAAACTAAACCTTTTTATAGTGTGTCAATATCCTTTGATTTTGATTCTTTATTGACCTATTATTATTCTTCACTACGGAAAAATATCTGATTAGTCTCCATTGATAGATAGATCCGGGAACGATCTAGTTAAGTATAAACCCTTCATTCTGGGTAAGACCTGTAAATTGTATCACAATTGCTTATTTAAATTAAAAAAAACTCACAATCCTCATTGAATAGTCACCCAAGTAAGCAGGCCAACGGAGTCCCGAGACAATCTCCCTCCGTTACGGAAAAAGCCTAACCTGCTCCGTAATACCTCTGATGGTGTCAGTTGGTTGCCTGTGCTTACTAGACATTCAAACCACATCTGTAGAACATCACATAAATATCATCTACGTCTTATTGTATCTTTTGACCTCCGAATTCTTCAATTTTCTTCGACCTTCGACTCTACGAGAATTAGTGGAGAGAGGCACCTTTCAGTCGGGTACAAGTATTCGGTCCCAGCGTGCTTCTCTCCGCAACATATATATATATATATATATATATATATATATATATATATAATATATATATATATATATATAATATATATATATATATATATATATAATATATTATATATATATACCGTATATATATATATGTCTATATATATATATATATAATATATATATATATATATATATATATATATATATATATATATATATATATATATATATATATATATATATATATATATATATATATTACGGTAAAACGGGGCAATTCGGTCCAAAATCAGGGGTACTCAAAATGCTAAGGTTTATGGAGACTTTATTTTTTATTTTTTTTCAAAAAAAATTTTTTTTATATTTTACTGCTATCCTTTAGGAGTAAAATTAGTATGTTGTATTTGTATATATAATATAGGATTAATGCTAGAAGCCGATAAGTAACGTGAACCGAATTGCCCCACGATTTTGGGGGGCGGGGCAATTCGGTCCACTTAAATTTTCACATCCCTAAGAATCCTCATTAAAGTGTTTTATTTAATAAATAGATAAGTCAGTTTTCATTTACATAATGGTATTTACAATATTATTTTTTAAGAAATTGGGTTCGAAAACGTAATAAAATGTTTGGAGTTTTGCGTTCGTTTTTGTCAAACTGCAAAATCTTTAAAAAAAAGGCTCGCCTAACGTAAGGAATTTCCTTAATTCTGTAAGGTTGCTATTCATTTTTATTCTGTATTATACAGAATTAAGGAAATTCTTAACGTTTGGTGAGCGTTTTTTTTTTTTACAATTTTGCGATGTTTGACAAAATGGAACGCAAACGCTTGTTTGACAACAAAATTAACGCCAAGCTCAAAGCGTTTTTAGTATCTTTTTAACATAAATGGGTATTACAATTATTATTTTAGCAAATTGGGTTTGAAAACTAATAAAATGTTTCGAGTTTGCGTTCGTTTTTGTCAAACGCAAAATCGTAAAAAAATTGCTCACCAAACGTAAGGAATTTTCTTAATTTCTTTTGTAATTCTATATACACAGAATTATAGAAAATTCTTTACGTTTGGTGAGCGTTTTTTTTACGATTTTGTGCTGTTCTTTGACAAAAACGAACTGTAATGTTATAAATTCTGTAAGGGTTGCAATTCTTTTTATTTTATATTACACAGAATTAAAGGAAATTCTTTACGTTTGGTGAGCGTTTCTTTTTACGATTTTTGCGCTGTTTGACAAAAAACGAACGCAAACGCTTTGACAAAAACGAATGCAAACTCGAGCGTTTTAGGCATATTACGTTTCGTAAGAACCAATGCAAGAACGAAAACGGCTTAAGGGTCTGGCAACATCATCATCAGAGTATCCCTTTGTATCCTGCCGTGTTACTTTTGCGTAAGTGTGAACCATCTTGCTGAAAAAAATTTGTATAGGTTAATTAGGCCTAAGTTGAAAAACTTTACCTACCTATCTTGCTGTAAAAGTGTAAAAATTATTTTAAACATTATATTTTCGGACATCTTTTTGTAAAGAGTATTAAAAAATTTATTTAATGAAGATTTCAATGTGGACGAATTGCCCCACGCAAATTTTTAAACCTGGACCGAATTGCCCCATGTTACAATTTTTATAATAAAACATATTTATCTCTTCCCTGAATGACTCCAACGATGCATTAAGGTTATGAACTATTTTTAAGTACTATATCTTGTTACCAATAATGTAGTACAATTATTTTGACCTGTATGATTCTTAGCAATAAGCCTAAAATTTACCCGATTTTATAGTGCTCAGAAAAAGAAAAAAAAATCACAAAATTAATGGACTTAAATTAAAGGTTTCATAAAAAATTAATACCTAAGACATAAAAATACATTATTTTGCATCTTTAAAGATATAGTTTACATCGTATAGGCTATTTTGAGCCACTGGACTGAATTGCCCCACGTGGACCGAATTGCCCCACATGGACCGAATTACCCCGTCTTACGGTATATATATATTATTATATATATATATATATATATAATATATATATTATATATATATAATATATATATTATATATATATATATATATATATATATATATGTAACCTAAGCCTAAAAAGTGGATGGACATCATTATGACAAGCAATTTGGGGAATATTAGTTAACATTGAGATATGAAAGATGTGTACTCATACTCTATACCATGCTAATAATAATAATAATAATAATAATAATAATAATAATAATAATAATAATAATAATAATAATAATAATAATAATGTGGGGTTTCCTTCCGTGGGGTTTTACCCAAGGGAAGGTTTTCCTCCACCCCATCTTTTCCTCATTATTATTATTATTATTATTATTTTTTTTTTTTAGTTATTATTCATTCCTCTTCCCCAATCACTCAGGTGGTGAATGGAGTGTGTGAATGTTTTTTTTTGTAGCTAGAATTCTTTTGTGTTATTACAATGTTGTTATGTTTCAGATAGAAGCAGATATTATGAAAGTTTATTTATAGTTTTTTGTTTCCTATTTTATTTTGATATGAGCTGCTAAAGCAACTTGTGGGAGGGGTAACTAGTCTCCAGGATGAAGATATTAATGAGGAGCTGTAAGCTTTTTCTTTGAATGTATACTTACATATTTTTTATATACGCCTATTTTAACTTTCTCTCTAATCCTTTATAAAAATGTTCATCCACAGGTCTTTTCTTTTCTCAATGTTTTTTATGTTTGCTTGAACTTGAAGATGCTGATGTTGCCAGATCTTTTTTTTTTTTTATTACTAACTTTCTAAAAAATTGAATGAGAGAAGTGGGGCAATATGATGATGGGTCAGAGGGGTCTTTTCTTTAGTTTGGGTATAATGATAGCTTTTTTCCAGATAGGGGGAATGAAATTTAAGCTGGTGGAATTGTTGTATATTTGTGCTAATTGAGTGTTCCCTAGGTATTTGAGGTATTTGTTTGAAATGTCTGGACCAGTTGCAGGTGAGTTTTTAAGTGTATGTTTGTCTGTTGTGGTAATTTCTATTGTTGGGTCGTGGTTGAGTTTTATTTTCTTGAAAGCTTTGATGATTTTCCTGTTTTGAGGATGTGTGGGTTTTTGACTCTGCTTTGCTAAATGAGTTGCAAGAATGTTTGGTTGTTTGGTGGATTGGGGGTTTTGTGTGTTTGGGTTTTTGATGGATTCATGAGTTTGATGCTATTGAATAATTTTGTATTGGATCATGCATAGTTGAAGATAGGTGATTGTATGTGGTTGCTTTATTAAACATCATAAATGTGAATTGTGATATTCTGAAATGAATAGACTGTCCTAAATGTCTAAATCCAGCAGACTGTTTATGTTATATATGGATCTAGGCTTCAGCAGTGGAATTTGTTGGCAACCTATACTAGAATTTCTGTTAAGAAAGCATATTACTGTTATTTTGGATGTCACAATGGAGACCAGTTAATGGCTAAACTTGGTTTCACAGAATAAAGGAGACTTTTTATAGACTCCCCAAAGACAAATCTGAAAGCAGCATTGCTTCATAATGATAATGCGAAGCCTTCATTACCAGTAGCATACTCAGTAGATATGAAGTAAACATATTACAGTGTTAGTTTTAATTAATGCCTTACAGTATAAACGATATGGTTGGAAACTCTATGGAGACTTGAAAATTGTAGGTATGCTAATGGGAATTCTGGGTGGATTCACCAAATACTGCGGTTTTCTTTGTCTATGGAACAGTAGAGCAACAGACAAGCACTCTATAGAGAGAGGGTTGACAGAAAGAAGTAACTATGTTCCAGAACTTGAAAATCAACCTTTAGTTGACTCAAGGAAGATATTGCTCCCCCTTTACATATAAGATTAGACTTAATGACAAACTATGTGAAGAGAATGGATAAAAATGGAGATGGATTTGTATATACCAGGCTCAGTTCCCTGCTTCAAGTTTAAGTGAGGCAAAATTGAAAGAAGGAATATTCATTGGTCCACATGATATATATATATATATATATATATATATATATATATATATATATATATATATATATTATATATATATATATATAAGTCTTTAGGAAAAAGTTACAGCCTCTCAAAGTTTAAAATCTTCCTATAGGCTTTCTTTTAAAAAAAAAAAAGTCAGCCTTATACTTGTTTTAAGGTTTTAAGGCCATCCTAGTTCAGGTTATGATAAGATTTGTTAAGTAGCTATACCTAAATTTTCTCTGTGTATACCTAACAAAACATATTATAACCTGAACTAGAGGGCCTGAAATAAGATCAAACCTGGATGGATAAAAAATGAAGTCTATGGGAGTTTCAACATCTTTGAGAGGCTATAACTTTTTTTCCTAAAGAGACCGCCACATTTGTTTTTTTTATTCATTAATATTTTTTTAGAATAGCCTATATTCTGTGAT
>JABUQX010024023.1:55000-85605 GCA_015478945.1 Trachelipus rathkii | reverse complement strand
AAAAGAAGTCCATAGAGAGAGATATATAAGGATATATTATTATATAATATTAAATGATATCTATTGAAAAAAAAATTACAATATTTCCTTCCCACTTCCTCTGCTTGGAACTTTAAAAATAATTATTAATACTGTACAAATAATTGATTTATCAACATTAATTTGAGCTTTTTATTATGATCATTACTGATAAGTAATAAATATATATATATATAATAATATATATAGTATATTAATAATAAGTTAATATAATATATAATTATTAA
This sequence comes from Trachelipus rathkii, assembly GCA_015478945.1. NCBI lineage: Eukaryota > Metazoa > Arthropoda > Malacostraca > Isopoda > Trachelipodidae > Trachelipus > Trachelipus rathkii. The sequence continues at coordinate 85,339 of JABUQX010024023.1, read as the reverse complement.
ATATCATATATACATATTATATATTATATAATAATATATTATATTAATAATTAATATATATTAATTATATAATATACTATATTAATATAGTATTATATATGTATATATATTATTATACTATATATATAATAGAATATTTAGCAAGTATTAATAATAATAGTATAATATATAAGTATAGATATCTATTATATATTAGTCCCTAAAACACATTTCAAATCCGTAACTTTTATTTATTCAATATATATATATTAATCATATATTATAATATATGATATATAATATAAGTATATATATATATATATATATATATATATATTAAATAAGGATATATATAGTATTATATATATATTTATATATATATATATATATAATATTTAAATATTATATTAAATTATATTATAATATATATATATTATATTATATTATATTAGCTATAATATTTATATTAATATATATATATATATATATATCTTATATTATAAGTAATATATATATATATATATATTATATATATATATATATAATATATACTATAATTTATATATATATTATATATATATAATAATTATATATATATATATATATATTAATACTTTATATAATTAATATAATATATATATATATATATATATTATAATATATATATATATATTATATATATATAATTAATATATAATATATATATATATAATATATATAATTTTATATATATAATATATATATATTAATATATTAATAAAATTATAATATATTATATAATTATGTTAATAATTATATAATATATAATATATTATATATATATATATATAATATATATATTATAATTATAATATATATATATAATATATATTATTAAAATATATATAATATCTATAATATAATATAGTATATTATTATCATTATATATATATATAATTATATATATATAATTGTTATACAATTAACTATAACCGTAAAAATTTTTAACTCATCTGATAAATAATAATCGTCAAGAAATCAAATATCTGGCTAAATCATTAGTACTCTAAATAGCAAGACTAAATGAAGATGCTCATCATCTATGTTTCTTAACCGGAGCACGAATTACAATTGCAGATTTTCCAGATAAATTTTTATGAATATTAATGTATTCTTTCAAATTGTCTTCGTACAGGACATGATAGGAGGGCATCGTAACGCTCCGGCCAATGGCCACAATATGTCTCATAGTTGGTCTATTTAATACTTATCCTCCTTCTATAAAATGTATTCGTTTACTCACTATAACTATAACGGACGTTATTCCATCTTAAGCCAACAGGCAACTCTTTCCCAAACCTCTGTAACTGACATAAAGAAAGATAACAACGATGTAATTTTCCTCTCTTAATTATATCTTATAATCTACGTAACATATATTCTCAACATGTCAGGCATCCTGGTTTCGTACAAATTTTATGAAAGTTTGTTAGTTTTTTTGTGTCTCATATTTTTTCATTTTTCTTGTCTTTCAGCAAGCAAAGAATGTGTAACAAGTTAGGATCTTAATTATTTTTTTACATAAACTTAATTATATTGAATAATTATTAATCTTGCATGTTCTGGTGTAAATGTCTTTATAAATTGTAATTGCTCGCACTTAAATACTGCTTATAAATATACCGCTCATAAATAGATATATAAATTCCTTTTCATTTAAATTATGTTTAATATTAATTAATTAAATTAATGTTAATTTTTTATTCATGATAGCATTTAATTTTCATATTTTGAGAATATGTTATTAAAATAATTTCATAAATTATTATTAGTTACGAATTCGGAAATGAAAACAACAAAATATAGGCTAACTAAAACGGAAAGACTCATTATTAAGTCAGAATCTACTATATATATTTAGAGGAATTTAATTATTAGTCATAAGTGATTTGCAGGGAAGTCGAAAAAGAGAAAAGCTGATTTCAAGAAATGACATTAGGTTTTCCAGATTGGGCTCTAGTTCTTGAGATACAGGGTGTTCCAGAATTACTCTTATACAAATATATCACATATATCAAAATTAATCAGGTCGATTTTATATATATATATATTATATATAATATTATATTATATATATTATATATATTACTATATTAATAATTAATAAATTATCTTATTTTTTAATATTATAAAAAACATTTTTTTAACAGTTAATATTTATATATATATAATTCTAGTTATTTTATTTATCTTTTTAAGGGGCTTAACCTATTAAATATATATATCTTTATTTTTTTTCTATTATTCAAGAACACTCATATTAGTAGTGATACATCTATACACGTAAATAGAGCCCTGTTTTGAATTAACCACCAATTGTATTTACTGCTACATTCATGTAGGTGAATTTGCTAAGGATAATGACATCATAAAGAAAGATAATATTTAACTTAAATTATGCTGAGTCAAAGCATATTCTTTGATAGAATATCATTTTTGTAATAGAATCTCAGAGACGTCAAGATAACGTCTATGAGGCTTACAATACCATATTAGTAGTCTATATATAAACGTGTGTCGATAAAATATCTACTGTATACAGTAATGTGAAAAAATGGAACGAAAGAAAAAGGTTTAAAACTTCATAAAGGTATGGAGTAGTGAATGCCATAATAGAATATTCAATACAAGTGACTGTTATTTTGTTTCGGTTAATGTGAAGGTAATTCAAACTTACGTTACATCTATAAGAAACCGTAAAATTTGAGTATTCGGATTTAGATATCAGCACGCGACCTGTAACCACCACTTCATACGACGATGTTACCTATAATCCCAGTGTTCACTAATACACTCACCCAAGATATTAGCATTATATGTTGATGAGACCATCGCTAGATTGGGAACAGCGCACTATTGTGTCGCTAGGCAAAATTCGTTATAACAGAAGCTCGGTGCTGTTTAGGCGAGACCAGGAATGGCTCATTCTTTCTCTTATAATTCCAGGAAATAGGCTTGCCTCTCTAGTGTACTTAGATTGATCTTGTAATGACCTTAGCTCTGGTCGAAGTTAAGTCGTCTTCCGTAAGCAGGCAACGATTCTGATACTGCTATTGTAGCACGAATTTAGTAATAGGGAATCCAGCACACTGTATATCTATCATAGAGCTAGATTATTTGTAGGCTAATGTAATCATGTCATCTTGTTAGTTTTATCTCACGTGTACTATAGAGATTGTGTCTAACATGAAAACATTCCTCTACACACTCTATTAGGCTCTCTCTCATTCAGAGCTACATGTTACCATAGACCAATAGATCACCTCAAAGAAATCATCACTTGTTTGACCTCTACGGTTCGCCTAGCGCTTGCATATTAAGGACATTCATTCTCTGTAAATAACGCTATCGGCCAACCTCCAGGAGACTAATGGACTGTTATCTCTAATAATACCGAGCGCATAGAAGATTGGACCATGAGTTCTAGATTAATCAGTATTAGTTCATAATTATTCGAGTAAGTCTTGATGAGTCGTGTTCTTTTATGTAAAACAACAACACTTGTGGCAACAGGCTATTTGCTATTCTAGATTCACACTACGGGCAATCAACCTCATAACAAAACTGAAAGAGGAATATGAAAATATAAGAATGATCTTGCTCTCATAGGCTTTAATTTCGATGACGTATACACAATACAGAAGCGACTCTAAGGTCTGGATATACTTATTCAATGTCACGTGTGTTTAGAAGAATTGGTCCACACCTCACAGATCTCTTACTTTTGTCGCTTGGTCCAACAGCCGAAGGCCATACTACCTAATAGTCAATACCCTATGTGGTTAGTATAGCATCTTTTATTGTTTGAGGGAAACCATAAGGTGTGAAGAACCTTACAACTTTGCTTACATAGAGTATCGAAACTGCAGTAAATATGACTAGCTTTATCGGTTCCCTGCTCAAGGGAAATTGCACATGTAGAAGGTTGTCATACTAATATAAGTATTAATGAACCATTGAGTGCTTGATATACAAGTGGACTATACAATCTAATTTCTCTTCCGTACCACTCGATAGCTCGCGCACATACATTATACTGACGTGAATGTATGAAAGAATTTTGCTCTAGACACTAGAAACTTTGGGGCCATATGACATTAAAAGGATCCTGGTTGGGTATTAATCTATTTCAAATTATAATATGATGGATGCAAAAGTAGGGCTTTTTCCCCATGGGTCATCCCTGTGAGGGATATACATAGCGAAAATCTTGAATCCTCCAATAAGTTCTTGGACCATGAGTATCCGTCTTAGCTGAGCTCATTGCCATCATAGTATATTCGCCAAATCCATCAACAGTGTATTTCGTAAAATTTCCACTAAAATCACCCACTACTCGTACTTGAATTCACCAGCAGATACTCTGGTACCTACGACCAAGTCCTTATTGTACTCCTTAGAGCAGTTTGTACACTCAATGACTTCTTCATCAGCCATTTTATTTGTGGGAGACTGCTCATAAACAGCATTTAATATATATCTGCCAAAACTTATAATTATATAGTAATAGTATTATAATATTATATATATATATAATTCAGTATATACGAAAGATGCTTTTTTCAGACTTCAAAAAATTTGAATGCTAATTATGAGCTAATAAAGTTCAACTTTCCTATATATATGTTAATACCCTTTAAGAATCAGGTTTATCTACGGAAATTCTAGTATAGTTTTTAATATATGCTGAAGGAAACAAGGGGAGAGGTTCCATCAATGAAATATCAAGGTTGTATGAAGAATAAGATTAACAAAGGAAGTACTTGAGGGTAAATACACTCATACATGATGGCGACTAATTGTTGGAGCCTTCAACGTGATTGTCCACATTCTGCACACAAAAGACAATCATATACGAATATAAGCGATTTTGTAATGCACATTAATTACTGTGAATTTTCAATTTGTACTGAATTGAAATGTTTTTGAACTCTAATTAAAGCATTTTATGTACTTTACTCATTAACAATTTAATTTGTTATATATCTTTCGTTTTTTTTTTTTGTGGATTACGTTATAACCTAACATAAATTATTTTTTAATTATATAAATGTATATATTTTATTGTAGAACCACCTATATCACATTTGTATTATCCAAAAACTAGAGTAATCTATGAGAAAACGGAGGGTCATTAAATTACCGAAATCAGGGTCAACTATCGTTATCCAATATTTATAAAATAATGAAACTATCAATGTTTTGACCTAAACATGCAAAATCTTTGTTTGGCCTAGATAGAATAAATTATAAAATATAATATAATTAAAGTAGATGAGATATATGTTATTTTTTTTTGTAAAAGAAATTAAATATAATTAAAAATTAAAATGCATAAAATTAATAATTTAATAAAAAACTAAAATGAAATTTAAAATTTAAAATAAAAATTAAAAAAAAAATCCAAAATATTCAATATATTACTAAAAATTTCATATTTTAATTTATTAAAAGAATTAATTATATATTTTTATTAATTATATTATTATATATTATAATTATTATTAATTATATTATTATTAATTCAATTATTAATTATAGTATTAAATATTTAAATTTATATATTAATAATTTATATAAATATTTTATTAATTTTAATTATTATTTATAATATATTTATATTCTTAATATTATTATATTTTATTAATTTAAATATTAATTTAATTTTACTTTATATGATCGTAAATTGTTTTTTCTTACAAAATTAAAATTAATCTATTTTCATAAATTATTCATTATTATTATTATTATTATTATTATTATTATTATTATTATTATTATTTTATTATTATTATTATTATTATTATTACTATTATTATTATTATTATTATTATTATTATTATATGATATATAATTATTAAATTTATAATGATATAAATAACATTAAATTAAATAATATTAATATAAATAGTATTCTTATAATTATATAATTATAATTAATTATTTAAATATAATTAATATTATTATTAGCTAATATTAATGGATTAACCTCAATATTAAGAAAAGTTATATTATCAATAGATATCGAAAAATAAAATAAATTTCTTTATAATTTTTATTTAAACATTTTTATTATTTTCATTACAATACATTAAATTTTATTATATACTATATAATTAAATTTATTATATTAGTTAAAGTCCAGCCTATTTCTTTATTATAATAATTTCTTTTTTTTCCACATAAATTTAACATTTTGAACTATATTAAATTTATATTATAATTACAAAATATATATTTATAGTTATAAAATTTTCAATAATTACACCAGTTTATAGAACTTTGTACAACCTTTAAATTATTTTATGGCATTTTATAATTAATTAATATAATATTAATAATTAGGATACTTTCAAAATCTTCATTATATATTAATCTATATAATATATTAATAATGTTTTGTTTCAATAAACAATGGCTCTAAATTTGGAAGTAGATAAGTGCTCAGGACCTGTAAATTAAAAGTAAGATTGTTATACTCAAATTATTTTAATGTATATATACTGTCAATTATATATTAATTTCTTTGATATAATTTTATATCAAGATAAATACAATTGAATGAATGACCATTATTAGGTTATGTATTGGACAATAGAATTTATTAGTATACTGTTGTTGTACTTAGATGGCATGTATAAGAAAATATCGTCTATGTGAGTTATGAGAATTTATAGTCATCATTATAACCATTTGGGTCATTTTTATTTTGATACCTGGAGATAGATAGAATATTCTCGTATTCTTATAGACATCTACTGTTTCCAGGCTCGACTTTAGTTTATTATATAGTTATGGCATACTAAGAGAATCTGGGTGAGACTTCGAGAAAGCGTTATGGTCGTTGTGAGGAATTGAAGTTTCTCGATATTTATGAAGAAGATTTATAAAGTATTGATAGAACTAAATATCAGAGAAAAACGGACAATCAACTATCTTGGGACTATAAATTGGATATTTATGGTTTATTTAGATAATACACTTACTCTACAACTTTGCTTTAAATTCTCGTTCATATTATATAAAAATATTTAGAATTATGATAGTTAAATTAAATTAATGAGAGAGCAAGAGAGAGAGGACCGAGAATAGTAGAGATAGATAGCTGAGATGTAAGAGAGAGATGAAGATGAAGAGAGATGGATGAAGAGATAGAGAATGAAGATAGAGAGAGAGAGAGTAAGAGTATATAGTGAGAGAAGCAGAGTATAGTATATATAAGATGCAGTAGAGAAGACGAGAGTAGAGTGAGAGAGACGAGAGTAAATGATGAGAATAGAGGAATTTTGATGAAGAGAGAGAAGAGAGAGAGAGATTTATTTATATATAAATAATTTTTAAGAGTCTGAAATAAAGAAGCTAATTTGATAAAATAAAAATAGAATATATATTATCGGAATAACATTTGAGTTAGACGTGTAGAAAATAACTACTAACTATTATTATAGGCTAATTATTCGCTAATTTGAACTATGTGAATATAAGAATAAAATATCATAAATATATAAGTTAATGCTTATTAGTGGAGTTTTATAAAGTTTACTCTAGAGAATTAAGACTCTAAAACTAATCTTAAAGGAGAATTTATATATTGAGTAAGATGAAAGATAAATTCTATGATGTATATGAATTATATCTGATAGAAATACTCGAAGTTGTTAATCTGAATATATATTTACATATAAAGCCCTCAAGTTATGAGAAAGTGTTATGATTGAAAAGTATGAACAAATAATAGAATATAAATTTTTTTAATTTTTATAACTAAGTTATTTGACAAAATATTGTTATATAATATCTAAGGTATTAATATCTAATCAATTATGACTAATAGAATTGTTTATTATTATTGAGTATAGATTAGTGGTTATTTTGGTTAGTTTATGCGAAGAATAAATGATATATATAAATCAAAAGATAATAAAATAGGAATCTTGTCATATGTTAATTATTAAGTTCTATATTTTTATACCATTATTATATATAATATGGTACACTAAAGTGAGTAAATAAATTATGTTCTTATATTAAATTCCGATTTTAATTTGCTGTTATACTTAGTACTTAATTTATTAAAAATAAATATGGTGTCTGTTTACATATATCTGGGTCGTCTAATACTATCATCAAGGACTCACATCTGACCAAAAGGAAATATACACTTTCTTTTCCCAAGCACCATGGGGGCTAAGGTGCAGTAGACATGTCGACAGAGAAAAGGTATAGTATTAGGAGCTGCAATAAGGAACGTCAAGTCCTAAAGAAGCCTAGGCCTCTGTAGTGAGGAACTCGTGGCGCACGTAGAAAATAAATCCATCCATCACGGAGCTTCACGCGAACTCTCATGCGTATGAGACCCTCCTCATTATTGGCCAATCTAATCGTTCAATAAATATATATATATAATATATTAATAATATATTATAATTATATATTGAATATAATATATATATATAGTATATTATTAATTAATTATAGTTAATATATATATAATATATATATTTATAATATATATATATATATATATATATATATATATATATAAATTTAATATTTATATATATATTATATATTAATATATATATATATTAATATATATATTAATATATCATATATACTATATATATAAATATATATTATTAATTATATATTATCATATAGTATACTTATATTAATATTATAATTATATATTAATAATTAATATTAAAATTATATACGTATACTGAATTTCACCTCTAATTAGGAACTTTTAATTACTTATATTTTATGGGTATTATACTTATCACTACTCTAAAGGTTCAGTATACCAATATCCAAAATTTAGGTTATTTACCCTCATCATTTTCTTATATGCTATATTTATAAATCTATTATATTCACTAGGTTATTATACCACTTCGTCCTTCTTATCAAAGTTTTAATTATTAATATCATTATATTATGTTCTACGATAGATTATATATATAATATAAATACCAAAATATAACGTTATTTTTTTATAGTATATAGTAGCTATACTATTTTATATTTATCTATCTTATTCTTCGCCAATTTATATATATTTCAATTATATAGAATCACCTATCTATCTTTCTGAATTATTTACTTTTAACTTCAATATATTATAATATATATATACCTAGCCGGAAGATAAGGGAGTCCCCGGTTTTCATATTATCAAATTTTTTCATTTATATAGAATGGTGTTTTATTGATATCTTTATATACCAGATTTCACCACTAACTATATAATACCGTAATTTATTTATAATTATAAAATATTAAAATTGAATTATAATAATATATATAATACTTCTTATGTCATATAAATGAATATTTAAAATATATGATAATATTATATAATAATAATATATTAATTAGTAAAATATCAAAATATTAAATAATAATATAAATACATATAATTATAATCATTAATAATTAATAATAGATAAATTATAAATAATTAATAATTATAATAATCACATAGTATATAATATATATAATATCTTTATATTTTTATTTATTATTAGATGAAATATGTATAATTTCCTTAAATAGATTATAATTAATGATTTCCATAATATAATTAATAATATATATAATAAAATTAATAATATTATATATTAATATTTATATTTATTGATATATAATTTATATATTTATTATATTATTTATAATATTTAATTTAATTGATTATATTTATAATTTTATTATTTAATTTATAATTTATTATTTAATTATATGAATTTAAGCCAAAATTACATATAGACTTGATTTAAATTTAATTATTTATAGTATAATTAGATATTTATTTGATATAGTTAATAAAATTATATTTTAATATAATTAATAATTATATATATATTATTTATATTATATATTATTTTAATATATATAATAATTTATCTATTATTATAATAAAATCTATAATAGAATAATATTATATAATAATATTAAATTAATTAATATTATATTTAATATTATTTAATTTAATTATATTAATTATATATTATTTATATATCATTAATTATTAATTTAATTATTAACTCCTTATATCAAAAAAATTTATATAATTATATTATTTTACAATACATTTAATAAAAATAAATTTATCAATATTGATTATTATATTATTATTAATAAATTATAATATATATATAATATTATTGTTTTATAATAAATAAGTTATATTAATTATAATAAATTAATATTATATATAATATTATATAATAATAATTATATATATATAATATATGTATATACTTAATAATAATATTAATATAATTGATATTATATAAATATAATATATAAAATTAATATTTATACTATACTATAATATATATATAAATTATAATAATTAATAATAATTATAAGCTAATATATGTAATATTTAAATATAATAAATATAATATGGTTCAATATTTTGAATATTAAAATTATCATATAATTTATTTATTAATTATATTTAAATTTTATAATATAATATTATTATTCAATTTATTATATATATTGTAAAGTGATGAATGGTGTCGTATGTCTACTACCTTAGAGGTTATGTTGATCTTTTGAATTTTTTCTTCATAATTCCTGGTTTCCTACTCACTGACTCTAAATTTAACTGCTATGCTCCTTCATTCGTGTACTCTACTAGTAAACTTTAGAACTCTTTCCTTTAATAAAGTGCCCCACTACCATTCAACACTTGACAACCACAATCTCAAACACTGTGTATCGGTTCAGGTTGACCTCTAACTTAAGACCTGTTTTTCTCTCCTTTTCAAAAAGGTAAAGTTTTTTCTATTTATAAATAACCTTTTCAACTTAAAACAATAATGTTAAATACAAGTATTAAAATTATTAAATATAATCCAAGAACATACCATCAAAAATAGTTTGAAAATCGTTCTTACCTGTTCATAATTGAAGTCCAGGTGGTGTTCTTCAGGATTAATCCATTTGGCAAAATAATAAACTGCTTTCTCCAAAATTTGGTTTTCAGGTGGAAGGTTAAAAACTCATTAAATTCTTTTTTGCATAAATGATGATTCACATGATATAAAACTTTTTTGGCATAATACTGTTTCGTTAAATCTTCTTTCCTAATATATAATATATATATATATATATATATATATATATATATATATATACTATATATATTCTATATTATATTATATATAATATAATTATATACTATATATATATAGTAATATAATTAGATATATTATATATAATTTATTATATGTTAAATATTAATATTAATAATAATAATATATTAATATAATAATAATAATAATAATATAATATAATAATAATATATAATAATATAATAATATATTAATATATTAATTTATGGATAATAATTAATAATGATAATAATGTATAAATAATTATAATAATAATAATTAATGAAATATAATAAATAGTAATTTAATAATATGTTGATTTTTATAATATAATAATGAACAAAATAATATTAATTAATATAATAATATAATATAATAAAATAATATAAAATTTCCTCTTGATTAATAGTAATACTTGAATTTTTTAATATTAAATCATTTTCAGTTCTTATGATTTCACTTAATATTTATGACAATTTTAGTATAAAATATGACTTATTATTCAAAACTTGATTTTTTAAAAAAATTTTAAAATTTGGGAATCAGTAGGAGAGGAAATAGAAACAACTCTGTCTAGAGGAACTCATGGAAGGAAATTTAGATATTTAAATTGATGCAAAACTAATCTTTCTCAACAGTTATTCTGGCGTGCTAATATTTCCTCACTTAATCGGCAAAACAATCGGCAGAAAATTAACGATGACGATTGAGGAAAAATATGCCGATTTTGCGATGACGATTTCAGAATCATCAAAATGTCATACATAATGTACAAATATTTTCTCAGATAATATTTATAGAATATAATTATACTATAAAATATATATATAGATAAATAATATATATAAATATAATATATATAATAGAAAAAAGATTATAATATTATATATTATATGTATAGATATATATATTATCTATTATCAGAAAGAATTATATTTATATATATATTTATAATATATTATATTTATATATTTATAATTATAAATTATTATATTAATATTATATTTATATATACTATATTAATATATTTTAGTATATAATATACAGATAATGTTGATTTATATAATATATCTAATTTAATTATTATATATATCTATATTATAATATTATATAAATATAGTGGTGATGCACCGGAATCTCAATTTTCAGGCTTGGCATAATTCCAGCTTTTTAAAAAAATTGATATTGTAGAGTTTATAATATATTTAAATTGATTCGTCTATGGAGAACAGTACCAGTTGATAGTATATTTTTTGCTATGAAGAGTGTTGGAAAATAGGTATCTAGGTTAAGCTTTGACACAATGAGGGTTATGCTAGTTATAATTCAATTTTTTTTTTTGGACTGTGAGAAGTTTTTTGTAAACCTGTTAAAAGACTGAAATTTGCTGCGTAAGATAATTCATCGGAGAATAAATATTGATGGTAGGATCTTGTTTAAGTCCTTCTCTATATCTACCTAAATTTTTGTATTTTCGTTCTGTCACTGAAGAAGAATGGCAAGTTGAAATGAATTATGTTTATGCAAATAAACTTTTTTTCGCCTTCTTACTTTTAATCAATGCAGAATATTACATAATTCCCATCCCGGTTTTGCCATCCCAATATTCCAATTATGCAAGAAAATATAGTCAGCTATCCCAAAATCATAAAAAAAAAACATTCTTCTTATTAGTATCATCCTCTTTAATTTTCCAAATAATTGTACATTCTAAAGAGATATAATAACATTATATTTAAACTATATATATTTATATAATTATTATATTATATCATAAATATGTACTAATTATTTATATATAATATAAATATATATATTATTATATATATATATTATATAATATAAATTATATATATATGGTAATTAAGTATTATTATATAATATTTATTTAGTATATATATAATATATAATTATATATATATTAAATTATATATTTTTATGATTATATATATAATAAGGAATAGTATATATATATATTACTATATTTAGTATATATATTATATGATTATATAATGATATATAAAATCTATATTATATAGTATATATTAGAATAATATATTATATATATAATAATGAATATATATTTATTATAATATATATATAGATATATATATAGTATATAAATATATATATATATATATATATATTAACTATATAATAGTTATAAATATATATATAATATATAAGTATAGATAAATAAATGTAATATATTAAGCACTAGAAATACATTTATAAACTTTTAGCAGAACTACACTCACAAGCTTGAAATAGTTTGCCATGCAAGATCTCATCAATAGAAAGTAACAACCATGATTTAAATGTATAAATTTCAAAAGAACGATCTAAAATATAGTTCATCAACACATGGCCATCGTAAACATTTTTAAAACCCAATTTTTCAGCAGAAATCGATTCTTTCATAAAAAAAAGAAACATCCTAGAAAATGTAGCAGCAGTTATAAGGACAATAAAATACAACCACCCTCTGCAACAAGAGTATTAAACTCAGAAAAGACACTAGTACAAATTTACTCATCCACTAAACTACATGTCCAACACTGCAACAAAAATAAAGTCCGTGACATAAAAATCCTACTTCACAGACCACTCCACTACCATCCAAGGCCTACGATAGATCATCAAAAAAAAAAAAAAAAACAAAAAAAAAAAAAAAAAAAAAAAAAAAAAAAAAAAGCTAATACCCAGCCCAACAGAAAACAGTATAATATCATGTATCGTTGTCACACCTAATTACAAGAAAAACATTCACATACACCACAGCAAAACTCCTAAACTTAACAGACAAATAATTCAAACGGAGAAAAGCTATCAAGCCGACCAGAAGAGCCCCCATTATACACACCCTAGAAATAAACAATGTTATTAAAAACTAATAAATTCACAACCTGTAAGACCTAACAACAAATCCAGTATTCACCTTAAACACATGGGATCTATGACAAGCACCCTAACAAGCAACCATAATTAAATATTAAACTTCTCAAAGCAAGACCAACTATTAGCCATATTTGTGGAAACCACGAACATCGATAATACAAGATCTCTTCAAGAAGAAAGCACTCATAAGCTACTGCATGGCTTCGTGACAAGGATCCATATGCATTGTGGTCTTTCACAATATCCAACATGATTCAAAATAATTCCATAATTCTATACAGAATCTTCCGGCACCCTTAGTATCCCACACCACAATAAGAAGCACAATATTACTTCGTAGAAAACATTCGTAAGCAAACACACTCCCTTACAGATATAGACCCAATCATTTTAAAAGAAACTTCAATCAAACTACCGTACCACCAGCTCTCCGCGACTCTCCTTGTAGCGAGTAGATATCCAACGAAACATTTAGTCTGAAGTTACGCGTCGCTTTTGAAATAACAAGTCTCAAAGGTTCACAACAACCATACTAAAGACGTCGACGACGACGACGACGAAAAAAAAAAAAAAAAGGCAAATCCCCCTATATGGTGGCCGCACGCCAGAATCATCTAGGGTTCATACTCTCCTCGTCTATTTAATACAGTTCTATAGTGGGAAGAATCAACCGGGAAGCTTCTCTTCACCCACAACTTTTTAATCTTTTTTATGCATGACTTTTCACTGCTCTTCTTCCCATAAATAGGTAGAAATGGAGACGAGATCTAATATCAACACCTCAACATACCCTTCAATAAAATCTATACCTCAATGTAGAGAAGTGCTCCAAATACACAACTGGTGACAGATGGAAAACAGAGAATGAAATGACTGTCAAACCTAAAGACTCTACTATTATCTTACTCAAAGCACGAAGAAAAGAGGAATCAAACACCTACCCAGCAATATACCTAACAAACAATAGACTCCACCTAACAAACACTCATCATAATACCCGCACAACGATTACAAATAATTACTTCAGGAACGCACATTAATTTAAAGTTTGTTGACAAGTTTAACTGGAAAAACTTGGCAAACCCGACAACAAAAAAAATCAATAAATAGCTCGTAGTAGTAGCAAAAATACATAATCGCGCCCTCCACTATTCTTCTAACTATGCCGCCTCAGCTCTAAGTATATTCGTTCTCATCATGTGTCGTTTATGTTTGAGGTTTTTCAGTTTTCATTCCATTTGGTGATGATCCCTAAGATTGGAATGGATGTTAGGGTCACTGTCGGAGTTGAGGCCTGCGTCTGTGTAATACGACTCTTCACAACTCCATACAAATAAAAGTTCTTTTGAAACTCGTTTCCATACCTGTTATTATCCATAATATTTATAGCGCGGACATTGATAATTGAGGAAAACTCGGTTTGCTATTTTCTTCAATTTCTATTCATTACATCTCTATGCACTTTGCCATAATTGATAAGATGAAAATTATCTTCACAAGACAGTAAACCACGAAACGCCAAAGATGATAATAGATAATTCGGTCTAGAGCAGTTCAGCAGTAGAATGGCCATCTCGTATTAATAGATTTTATTTCCGGCACTAAAATTAATGCATTTCAATATATACAATTTTTTACCCCTTTGCACTGTATGTAAGACCACAAGATAATCACACGTTATTCGTGCTCCATAAGTTCTACTCAATCTATTAACAATCAACGCAGCAACTTCTACAAATACCCTCCACCCCTCGAGCCTGGGGTCTAATTGACACCTTCCACCCTAATACGACATTTACAAACGAATATATAAAGAACAAAGAAGAAATTCTAGAGATATCTCGAAAATAAGCACGCCACTATCTGTGGGGATGATATGAGAAGCACGACCTCTAGTCTTCGATTGATGGAGTATGAGATATCTCTCTTGCAGGATATGAATAGGTTTTTAGGGGTACCGTAACTTTGTGTCAAATGCCTCGCTACGTTTTCCGCTGGGTAGCTTTGTTCCATTCTGAGATTTTCCACAATTGCCTTCTCTTTGCTCGCGTAAAATGCGCTAATCTAGCCAAGAGAATTCTTTCGCACTAGATAAGATCTGGTGCATAAAACTGTAGCTGATATCAGACCCAGCGCAGGGATGTTGACAGATTCTCTCAATAGCAGTTTCCTAGGCTTACTCGCATAGGGTGGCATCTCATGGATTATCTCTTAGGGAAGCCCAGTTGATTTCCCGTCAGAAGGTGGGCAGTTGGGTGTAGGCTCCTATCAGAAGACAACTTATCCTATTCACTTACAGCGTTTAAATATTAACTAATAATATAGGTTTAGTTGGGTAACTAGTAGGATTATTACGTATGGTAAGGGATGTTAGATTATTATATCACAGTATTATGCTACAGTATTTATATTCTAATATACTTATATAACATATCTTAACTAATGGGATTTTGTGTTTATATTGATGGAATAGAACATATGTATGTTAACTGTATATATTGACAAAGGTTTTTCATAATTGCACAAGAAATAAAGATTAATAATTATATAGTACGATATATAGTATATAGATAGTTGAGGAATATATAAGGTACCCTAGAGTTTTGACTCCACTTTAATAGTTACAACATTATAGTATAAGTAACATAGATAGTAAGTAGTAAGTATATGTAGTACTACATATACTTACTACTTACTACTACTACTATTATAAGGCTTAGTGTCAGTAATCACATTAATGGGGCTTTGGGTATAATATACTTTAATATATTTATATATATTTATTTTTTTTATATTTTTATTATTATACGGTTCCGCACCGGGTCGCGTTTAATAAAATTTCAATTTCACCTTTAATATGTGTATAATTAGTATTTATACATAAATATTTAGCTACTACCTATATACCGTCTTGGCTCTAACTATAATGTTTTCAGCGGCGGGAGAGGGTAGTAACAATCGGTTCTGAATACGGAATGACTGGTTTCTTATTTTTCACTGGTCGTTCTCATCAGGTTGTTCTAAAAAATTATTCAGCATATTCACTTAAGGGACGGATTTTATCCATTGTCGTAGGATTGAAGTGTTCTGTGCAAGAGTTCTATCATCCGGGTCGTTAATCTATTTACTTCATCCATTAGAACTTCAAATTTTGTTAGCTGGGAAACCAACGAGTGGAGTGGGCAAGACTTTCCCATTGTCTCCAATACCCACTTTCGGAAATAAACAACATTATTAGGAACAATGTCTGTTAATGTTAAATCTATCTTCAGTAAGGATGCCAAGCTCGTAATCGTGTACTTTATTACGCAGTCTTTAAGGTATAACCTGTGTATTTTGTCTTCGTTCACACAATGTTTAACTTATCTGCTACTCATTACGCGCTGTTATTCCTTTATTCTTTCAATTCCTATGTCTGGGGTCTCTCTATACTATAGCGCACAGAATATTCGTCAAGCCTTATACAGTTCTATATTTAATTAAAACTTTTCTCTTTATTTTCATTTTGTCGTTTCAATGCCTATGGCCCTCAGCACCATACATGAATTTCAGTCGGTTTTAAAACATACTGTATAAAAACAATTTTCATTTTTTTTCACTCTTCCATCAAGTACCATGTTATCGGCAGATTTAAATTCTTTTAAAGCTAACTTAATACAATTCTTTGACTCTCAGCACCACATGGTCAATCTTTCTTGTCATGTCTCCGAAAGCTCACAGTATTCATTCCAAGGTATCTAAAGAACTAGTCTCCGTTAACCTTTTATATCAAACTCAGATTGAGAATTGTCTCCTGTGAGTTTTGTATTAATTTCCTATCAAGCTTTACATTGATGCAAGCAGCGAATAAATTTTTAAGCTCCATTTTTCCTTTTTGGCATACTTTGGAATGAAACTCGAGGAAAGAACCAATCTTCCATTGTTTTTATTATATTTTTACAACGTTTGTTCAACGCAACCATCCAACAAAGAGATGATCAGTAATATAAATAAAATAAGCGCGAATCTTTTCTAATCTCCCAATTTCTCCTCATGCAAATTCATATCAGACTCCTTTCACAATTCTATAAATATTCACCATAACTTTTCACAATATGCTAGTTCAAAAATTTTTTAAAACAACCATGGGCCATAATGCAACTATTCCTTTTCGGAAACACACCCTTACTTTAAACCACTCCCTTTCCATCCTGTTAATTATAAGACACACACACACGCAACAAACAAAACATATATATATATATATAATTGGCTATTATATCATAAGAAAATTGTTATGTGGGACTCCAGGCGAAATTATAAAAAACTGTGGTCAAGGCTCTAATTAAATGATCTTGAGTTAAATACATATTTAGTACCAATTATTGGATTCTTCAAAATGTTAACTTAATCCTACAATAGGTTAAGGAGTGAAAATTAAAATAATGAATTGACATAGTATTGTTTGGGTTGTTTAAGACTTAACCACCGACATAATAAGTTTTCTTATAAAAATTGAGTAGCTTATGTGCCCGTGTAGGGGTTATAGGCTTAATTTATGGGTATTTAGTTTTTTAACAGTTTTGATAGAATGTTATTTTTTGTTCTGCCTAAAGTTGTAGAAATCACCGTTAAGGCAACAAATTTAAAATAAATTTGAAATGAATTAAGGATTAAGGTATTTTTATATATTTTGGGCGTTTTTTTAAATGTTTTAGTATCGCGGGGTGGGGCCTTCGGTACCCCTCTATATCAATATCATCCCCCCCGCCCCCCGCAGAGCGGGGTGCCTAGCTCGCTATGCTCGGGGGCTTCGCGGGTCCGGGGGGGCAGATTTTATTTTTTAAATAAAAATTACCATAAATCATCATTAGTAGATTACATCAAATAATAAAAATGAAAGAACTATTTATTAGAAAAAAAATTAAATTCCTATCTAAATAATAAATATATTAATAATAATTAATAATAATAATCATAATAATAATAATAATAATAATAATTAATAATAATAATAATAATAATAATAATAATAATAATAATAATAATAATACAAATCTTTTTTAGTTTCTTAAAAACTAAAAATGCAAATGAACAAAATCAATAAATAGTAAAAAATTGGTACAGTAATAAGAAATAGGCCCGAAAATTCGTTTGTTTTTATCTTATCCGAAAATTTCCCCGTCATAATGGAGTCAACATCTTATAAATCGTCCTAATTATATATATAATTATATATATATAATATATAATAATATAGTATATATATATATAATATATAGATATATATATAATAATATATATTATCATTTTATAGTAGGTTTATATATATATTATAATAGTGATATATTATTATTATATATATATATGATAATACGTTATATATTAATTAATCTATATATATATATACTGAGTAAATAGTTTAGAGAATTAGCGTAAAAGTAATCGATGGTTTTGATGAGGCTATGATAAGCAACATTGAACACATGTTATAAAGAAATTGCCACTTATTTACGAGATATATCTTATGATCGATCCAACGTTTACTTCTGGGGTCTTATTAGATATTCATTTGATTCTTTTTATGTTGCCGTATAAGAACTTTTCAAGTATAAGTAATGTATTAATTAGACTTAAAAGTTCTTCGTTAGTTTATGAGATTTAAGATACACTTACTAGCTTCAACTCTGTGCCGTCTAACTACGACAACAGCTATAATTCTAATCACTTTCAATGGGTCCTAAAGCCGACATTTAATATCTATACTCTAAAAAAAATTTGTGTAGGTGTTGAATTGTTCTATTCATATCATGAGAGATTTGGCAGAGGTTTCTTTTTAGTAATATAACTATTAATGAGCCTATATATATGATATACAGCAGTCGCTAATATTCTATTTTATATAGCCAGTTATTATAATTCATATTATTATTAACCTACTGATATATTTATGTGTATTTGGAAGAAAATATATGTATTGTTACTTGTTTTGAACCTCTATTATATTATTATATATATCTGACTATCTATCATATGGTAAGCTTCTTATTTGGCTCCTACCTCTTAATTTATATATATATGTTAGTAATATTAATAAATATCTATTATTATTAATTGTTATACGATAACGAATATCTTATTTCTATATCTTATATATAATTATATATTATCGGTTATAATAGACTATATATTATAGTTTTAGTATATAGTATATATAATAGTATACTAAATATATATATATATTCTATTATATGATATTATAATTCATTGAAATAATTATTCATTAATTGGAAATAATCATTTTATTTTATATTGAATATATACTACTATTTTAAGAGAAGTATATTACGTCATTCTTGATTATCTAATAATGTATATTACTGATCGATATATATTGCTCGACTATTGGCACTGTAATTAAATATTTTATTTATACATTAATATATTATATTATATACTATAATATCCATTATAATTTAACTATTCAAATTGTCAATACTATATATTAGTATATATATATATAGATATATATATAGCTAATAATAATATATATATTAGAATATATATATAACTAATAATAATATATATATATCTTATACTATAAAATCCATTAATTACATAGTATATGGTTAGGTAATATCATAACTATATATATCTAGATTAATAAGATATATATACATTAACAGGTATGATATTTTATATATATATATATAGTATAATATATATTACGTATAGCAATTATCAATTATCATATATAATATCATCAATATATAATTTTTATCAATTAAATATTTTAAATTTTTATCAGTATTATTATATAGCAATTAATCAATCTTAATCAGTATTAAATATCAGATATCATCATAATACTACAATAGCTATACAGGGCGAAAAGAGAATATTCTTGTTAGAGATATCTTTGCATTAGCCTCTGACCGGGTCCAAAATATTTTAGAGTATTGTTTTAATTTAATGTTCACAGGGCGGAATGCTAAAACAAAAAAAAAAAAATTCAACATATTAAAAAAAAAAAAAAAAACAAAATCTCAAAAACTAAAACCTCTATAACACAGCTTACAAAAAGCGAAAGGAAGAAGGGTTTCCGGATTTAATTGGAAATTCTGCTTGTAACATTGCATTTTAACGTCTAGGAAGACTGTATTAAAAATAAAAAAAAAAATACTAATATTTAATTAAATAAATAATAATTAGAAATAATAATGAGGCATGTGTTTTTTGGTGTTTTAGGGGAGTTAGAGGACAATTAATATAAGATATAATACCTTTAGTAATGTACTATAGTTGTATATTCTCGTAAAGGTTATTACCGGCAATTTGTAGGGAGTCTCGATGCCAGTACGAGCGGAACACCAGGGGGGGATTCGTTTTTTACCATACCCGTAAGGGGGGCGGGCGGGGGGACCCTACCCGCGCACAACACCAAGGATGTACCCTAAAGAAGGGGAATTCGGGCCGAGAGCTCCTCCCGACAGGGCCCGAGGATGGGTTGGCAAGGTTACATTAAGCTCTTCTGGTACATAGGCGACCATTCCGTAGGCAGTCTAGCACCACCGGCAGGCTCTACGAAGACGACCCCGACTGGCCCTAGACCCCCAATCGGTGCGGGTTTATATTCCCTACTATGGGAGTTGATTCTTTAGTATTAATTTTGGGAAAATACAGAAACAGCGGGTAAACCATATTTCACTATGAATACTTTTCTTAAGGATTAGGGCCGGTTCTTTGTTTATGATTTTTTTTTTTTTTTTTATTTTTTTTTTTTTTTTTTTCATTTTTTTTTTTTTTTCTTTTTTCTCTTCTTTTTTTTCTTTTTTTTTTATATCTATTTTTTTTATCTTTCTTCTTTGTGTATATTTTTTATTATTTTAATTTTTATTTTTTTTTTGTATGTGTTATTTTTTTGGGCACTCATTATTCGTCATTCGAAACTATATTCATAAGTGTAATTCCTTATTTCCCTGTAGCTATTGTAGTTTTTTGAGATTTGGATTGTAGAATCTAAAATCCGAAGTAAAATATTTTTGAAAGTAATGAATAATTATTCATAATTCTTTCTTTTTCTTTAAAATTTTATTCATCACCATTTTTATTTTAGGGGCCTCGAGCCCGACGGGGGAACAGAGGGACTTAATTTCCCGTTGTCCCACACACCCGGGTAGGCCTGAGAAACCTACCAACTCCTGCCACCTACACTTTTGACGGTTTACGCCCCATATACTGAGCGTATTTTCAACTTTAGTTTATAGAAGAATCACCTAACCTTGAGTTATTACTTTTAACTAAATGGAGGGAATATACACCGCTCTATACAGAAACCCAGGCAAATCTCCCGGCTATTCATCCCCGTCGTGACTTCGAGCCCTACCTATAATATATAAAATTTGGAAAAACATTATTATTTTTGTAAATAATTATTCAGATGAACATATAAAATTAGAAAATAATAAAAAATAAAAATAAAAAATATGGTTAAACGTTTAACCATAAAACCAATTCATCAAAAATTATGCGAGTTAAAATAAGAACAAAAGACATATTTGTTTTCTGTAGTAATGCTTAGTCAGTTTACTTAGTAATAATCCTAATAATTATGTTATCACTAATGAGTCAGCTTTATAGACAGTCTTGATGGTACCTAATTATTTATTATATATATTTTATTCTTATAATTATATATTATGTATAAACATATTATTGATGCTGATCAATGACTTATATACAACATATATATGACTAATATGATATATATTGGACCCAAACTTCATATATGATAATTATATATATCATATTTCAAAAGTTTGCAGATATTATAAAGTATTAATTATTAATATTATTATTAATATATATATAATATAATATATTAATATTATATATATATTATTTGATTGATATTTAATCTCTTAATTAATAATATAATACTGATAGTATAATTTAGTATAAGGTTAAAACTTAAATAAAAAGAACTTAAGAAAATATTATAATATTAATAATATATATGTAATTCATTTATATATTATATATATATATATATTAGTATATATAATTATTTTAATATAAATATTATATATATATATGAAGTATCTATTAAATTTGGTGACGATATGATGATACTATTTATATTTTATACTGTTATATATATATGTGTCTCTTATTATATATTATATAATATATTACTTAACTACGTTATATAGATAGTTGTGCTAAAAGTGACTATAACTTAAAAAAGTAAATACTTTCATTTATAAACTTAAGTCGCTTTCGTTTTGTCAAGATAGTTAATTAACATTATAAAAATAAACTCGAATTATTTATCACTCAAAATAATTTCTCATTAGGGTAGATATTTTTTTTTTCTGTATTAATCTAACTCACTACATTCAACGAATCCAAGTAATCTGCCTCTATCCTTTCTATTTCTACACACATAATCCAATATCATCTATATATATACTTATTAATTAATATATATTAATCGATATATTAGTATTATAGTATATTTAATATTTAATATTATTATATATATATATATATATATATATACTATAACCATAATATAAATTGATAGTATATATATTATATATATACTATTATATGATATAGTCTCTATTTAAATAATAGTGTATATATATATTAATATACTACATAAATATATGAGACATATTTAGTAAAGTATGGTTGACTCCTTTGAATAAAATAATTGCAGATGATGATATATTAGGGTAATTTAGTGATTAAGTTTTTGGGAGTTGGATTAGTATTATAGTTTAGGTTAGGTTCTTAAGTGTTAGGTTATAGGATATTAGGTTTAGGTTTAGGTTATATATGGTGATTGATGTTTTACCTATCTCATATACCTCACTATACCTATACCCCCGCTATCAATATATATATAATAATATTAAATATTATGAAGTTAATATTTAACTTCTCCTGTGTTATGAAATTTATGCCGAAGGTAACTATTCTTAATTATTTGATTATTGAGACTTGGGTGCCTTCGTGGTTGAACCTACCGTTTTATAAATAAGCCACATCATAATTATTAATTAAATTACTATACTCAATTAATAACTATTAATATCCAATAAATATTTTTAAATAATATATATATATGCAATAAATTTAAACTGATTACTATAATAAAATATATATTTAGAGTATGGTTTAGTGTAATGACTTAATTATTTTGAAATAAATTTAAAATTAATATAATTCTAATATAATTTTCATAATGAGATACTATTTTTTATAAAATATATTTTTCTTCTATAAAGTATTTATTGATATTATTATCCCTATATAATCTATCTAATATAATATGGCTAGTAGATAGTTTCTACACATATTCATTTATTTATCACCAATTATTATTCTTGATTATTCATACCTTGAAGATTTTCATTATAACGTTTC
This sequence comes from Trachelipus rathkii, assembly GCA_015478945.1. Classification (NCBI taxonomy): domain Eukaryota; kingdom Metazoa; phylum Arthropoda; class Malacostraca; order Isopoda; family Trachelipodidae; genus Trachelipus; species Trachelipus rathkii. The sequence continues at coordinate 60,884 of JABUQX010024023.1, read as the reverse complement.
TATACTATATAAATGTCAAATTATTATATATTTGATTTATATTATTCTCACACACGTAGTCCCATAATAATATTATTATATATATTGAAACATCATATATATATAATTACTATATTATAAATATAATATATATATATCAAATTATAATATATATATATTATTAATATATATTAATATATATATTATATATTATATATTATATATATCTATATATTATATTAATATATATATATATTATTTTTATATATATATATATATATATATTATATAATATATATATTAATAATATTAATTATATATTATAATATAATATATCTATATATCTATATTAATATAATTATTTATGAATAAGATCAATTTATCCAATTCTTGAAACATATTAGATTAAAAGGTTTTACTTATATTTATTGACTAATATTTTTTTTTTTGAGAAATAATAATAGTTCATATTTAAATTATTAAGTTATATTTATGGGTAGTACAATAGTATACCTAGTGATTTTTACTACGGGAAACTACAGCTTGGAAAGCGCGGCTAAAAGGTCAGATCAGCGACTTAGAATTAGAACATGCAATTTGAAAGGTGATGAACCTACGCAAATTACTACAAGTCTCGAGGGCACACGGAGGCCGGGTCTCACGGCCCTTGTATTTTCGTTGGATGTATGGGGAGCAGATCGCATGACGATTTTTGGGTGATAAAAGCCCATTGAAGGTAATAACTGGTTTACTTTTATTCGTGATCCTCAGGTAACGAATCTTAGCGGGGCAGGAGGAATACTAAATACACAAGCATTATATATATAAGGTAGAATGGTAATAGTCTTTCCTTGCATCTGTTTTGTAAATTTGAATATTGGAGTAGTATAAATTTAGATAGTATAGTTATTGGAGTAATATTAAACTGTAACTTAATAGTAAGAAGTGTAGGTATAACGTTAACATATTGAAATATAATAAATACGGTATCATATATAGTAACTATACTATAATAATTATACGTACTCATAATAGTAATGTTTAATACGTATATCTATACTGACTGACTATGTTTAGCGCGTTCACGTATACTATCAACGTGTATATTAAGTATAATAATTATATTATATTATATAGTTATATGTTAATGTTAATATAATATATGAGTGTTATATTTTAATATATTAATTAATAATTAATATATATAATATATATATATATATATCTATATATTATCTATATATATATATATATATATTATATATACTGTATAATATAATATATATATATATATATATCTATATATAAATATTTAGTTAATATATATTATATATATATATATTATATTATATTATTATTATTATATTATTAATTATAATATTTAATTATATTACCATATATATCACTATTTAATACCCCCCCCTTGGGTATTATATATCCTCAATGTTTCTTTTTAATTCTGTACATCTAATGTGTGGGGGATAGAAATAAAAATTGCTACATATCACAGTTTCGGGTATCGATTCTTGCGCCGGTGTCGGGTTAGAAGGGCGACGTAAGAGCACTACGCACGATGGCAAGGTTGAGTTTTGCCTGTCATACCATCGTTGATTACGAAGCTTATCCTTAAGTTTTACCCATAGAATCAAGCACTAACTTTACAGCACTCGCCTCGGAGAGGATAGGTCGTGATCGCTTCGCCTCAAAATACGGCTTCCTATTACGTTTCACGGCAACAGTGGAAAACCTTGTATATGCACAAATCTAGTATCGGGTCTAAAATAGAATGTCAGGCTGGCGATCTCCACAAATGATTTGAAGGACGAAGAGCACCGAAGAACGCACTCGAATGAAGGGCACATTGAACGATCGCCAGCTAAGGAACGTGGAGGAAGAGATACGATCGACGACATCATTCGACGACGAGACAGAGAGACATGAAAGGTCCTTGAATGGATTGTGACACAGTGAATTTCGGGGTTCTCTTGCGAGCCCCGTCGCTCTTTGTTTTGTGCCATATCTATCCCTGTGGCCAACAATTGCTCGGATTGAATACCCCCCACGCTATTTCTTTCTCTTCCCCAGCATTTGTGATCATGATGCTAATAATGGTTCGAGGGTTGTTCCGTCGCGGTATATGTGAAACTCTAAGGGTGATTTTCCTACGCGACGAGTCCTGACCTACTCATGAGTCTCATACCCCTTCAGGGGGCGGTAAAATGATTGTGCATGACTAGCCTAGGTGCGCATCTCATTCTCTTATTTCGACGGCCTACGCCTCGTGTTCCCATGTCCTTTTCTTTTAAAAAACTACTTTTTCTGGGTTTCCGCTATGTCATGGTAACGCAACCTTAGCAGCCCTCCAGTCTTCAGTGACACTGACAGGTGTGGCATGAATGATGATGATTGATGATCTAATGGATGATGATAAGCTAATATATATTTATATAATACTTAATTATACTAAGCATAACTAACTATCTATATTACACGTTCTACGACTATATGGCATATAGCTATATATAGTATATTATAAGCCTATATTATATATATATATATATATATATATTACCTAGTTTTAATTTTCATTCGAAACCTATATATAATATATCTATCCTCGTATCTTCATCCACACACAGAGAGGTATCCCTATATATATATAGTCAGTATATATATTATAGCTATATACTTTTATAGTATAATCTATAGTGCTGTATATATATATACTCATAATAGCTTTCCAATGTAGCCCCTGCTCGTGATGTCCGTGTGGGTGTATGTGTGCTGTGTGTGACTTTCCTCTTCTTCGCCTTCAATTATGGGCCGCGGGCCACACGTTTTTCATGACACTCACTTCCCGCAAATGACATAGTAGTAGGATATATCGAGGGATGGACCCGGTCGATAGGGCGTTGGTATAAGTCCCCATAGACGTCCACGAAATATTAAAAAAATGCTTGTTTCTTAATATCTAGATTATTTTATAATATAATTCGTTCAAAGTGCTTCACTTTTCAACGCGGGAGTTACGGATGACTAGAGTACCGCTCGAAAACTCAGAAGGAGTAATTCTGCCATTGCTGAATATTATGGCGCAGCACAAAATTAATTGGATCCCAATTTGATCTTTTTATATAAATTTTTATTTTTCTTTATCTCTCTCTCATGCACACCCGCCAGCGCTCTCACTTTCGTAAAGTTCTTCGCAAGAAACAATTTAAAAAATAACTCATCAAGCAAATTTAGTCTCAAAACTGATGATGAGCGAGAAGGATGTAATAACATTCGGCTCTCCTATGTCAAATTTTTCTTTCATCTCTTTTATTTTTCAATTTTTTTTTATAACACTTCTTTAGTTTTTTACTTTATTGTAATGAGAGAGAGAGAAAAGAGAAGAGAAGTAGAGGGAGAGAAAGAGCAAGAGAGAGAAGAGGAGGAGACGGAGCCTGAGAAAGAGTGGGTTTCAAGTAGGCCTTTCGGCTGGTATTACCTTTTGGATTTGGGGCACAATTGTTGTCTTTTAAACTTTAAAGTTTTAATGAAATTCCTTAGACTACTTCTATTGTGCTCTGATTAACAAGCTCCCAATGATATACGGAAAATGTCGTCTGAAGACTATCCTTCTTCCATCTCTCTTCGCACTTCGCTGTCTCGCTCAATCCGTCTTCCTGCTCTCCCTCTAGTAAATGTCCTACTTCTATCATTAATGCTTTATATAAATATATAATACAATATATACGATACTTATCTTACTATTTTATATGATTGAGTTTATTTTAAATAGATATCTTTTTTAATTTAATAAGAAAATATAAGAAGAATGATAATACTATTTTAATATACTATTTTTTTTTATTAATTTTTTTCGATAATATACTTGATATATATTATATATATTCACATATAATCTATAGTTATACTATATTAAATATACCATCATATATTAATAATGAAACGGGATTAATACTAAATAAGCTTATATTTTTTACTTATAATATAATAATCATAAATTATAACTATTTTATTTTAAATTATACTTTATATTATATATATATTATATATATATTATTAATCATATATATATATAGAAATTTTTTAGATCTGGATTTTTAAATTTCATATAAAATTTAATTATCAATTTGCCAATCAATATATCAAATTTTTCTCTGTATATACTTATTTACTTGGTATGATATATATTAATATATTAATATGATATACTATATTAATTAATAATATATATATAATCATATCTATAATATTAATATATATATATATATAATACGATACTATATTATATATAAATTAATATAGTATATATATATCTATATATATATATATTATATTATAATATATATATATTATATATATAAAATATATATATTTATAATACTATATAATTTATTAGAATATATTATTAATATATATATATATATAATATATAATTAGTATATATATTTATATAATATATTATATATATATATTATATTAATTATTAATATAGTAATTAGTAATATTATATATATTAATATATATATATATATATATTAATATATTTTAAATTAAATATAATATTTATATATTAAATTATATATATCATATTATAATATATATATTAATATATAATATTATATATTATATTATAGTATATATAATATATATATATATATATATATATATATTTAATATTAATTATATATTATATAATTAATATATATAATATATATATATATATATATATATATTAATATATATTATGTAATATATATTATATATATTAATATATTATTTAATATTAATTATATTACTATTTATATTGATTATTATAATTTATTATAACTTATTATGTATATGGAATTTTCATATAAAGATAATTTAACCTTATTTAAGTAATTTTTGGGGGGCGTTTGGGGATCTCGCACGGCCTTATCAATTTAGGGCATTACGTGTTTGGGTTATTTTATTAGGTTAATCTATATGTGTGGTAAAGGTTTATGTACGCTGAGTGCTATATGATGATATTCTTTAAGAGTGGCTGGTCTTCGTAAGTTCACGTTAGGGAGGATTAAGGGGGGGAAGCGGGGTGTAGACGTAAGGGTTTTCTACTTAACTTTTGTTAACGATACCCGTGGCCTACCTGATTGATTAGAATCCTTATCACAAAGCTATGCTACTCTCATTATTAACATAAATACTTCTGGTCTAAGGTCAGTTTTCCAGGGATAAAATTTTATCTTTACTAACCTATAAATCAACACTAACTAATCATTTGTTTCAAAATTTCCGTCTGAATGGGATAATCCCGTGCCTATATAAATCAAATCAACACTCTCGTACGTAACTAAAACTCGTAGAAACGCCGTTGAATTTCTTCTATATCTTTCGCGATGCTCTTCTGGCTTAAATTTTTATCCTACCTGCTATCTATTAGCTTGTGCTTCTGATTTACTGCTTTTCTCCTAAATGGAACCAATATTTCCTAGTTTTTATTTTGTAATAACTAACAACCTTTCACGAGACTGTTTCCATCTCTCACTAACCAAAATGCTGGGGTCCTCCTTTTTAAGAAATTTCAACGCAACAATCACATTGATAGATGGTTACGCGAGTCCCTCTCATGCATTATTCATGGGAATGAGGCTTAAATTATTCAGCTTTCTGAACGATCTGGGGATCTCAGCTGAGATATTAGTTAAAATATACCATATTCCAACGGCCCAAAATCAATTCTTAAACACTGTGAAAACGAAATTCACACTATAAGACATAAATGTATAAATTAGCACAATTTTATCCTCATATTGTAACTTTGACCACAATATCGTAGCTCTATATATATATAATACATTACTTTCTCTCGCATAGCAGCTCACACTTAATTGACCCCAATTGAACCTTTCTGGCA
>JABUQX010024023.1:17500-20000 GCA_015478945.1 Trachelipus rathkii | reverse complement strand
ATAGTGTTTCTCGGGGTTCTTTTTTTATTTGCCACTCAATTTATATTTTTCATTAATGAATTATTTAGCTGCTATTCTAATTACAAATATTCTAACGATAATCTGGATATAATTTCCAATAGGGTCGCTTCAACCTTGTGAAATGTATCACCATTAAAAGCTCAGCTTCTTTATATCTCCCTCTCAACGGTAAGAGCATTCTTGGTGTAAAAAAGAAAGAAAAAATAAATATTGTTTTGGAAACATCATACCACAATAGTTGTTAGAGTGATTCCAAAAAAGCAGGAAGCTATATTTATAGCTGGGATAATTTATTTTTCCCTGGTATAGGTACTCCAAGTCTTTAAGCTTGGATGATGTAATGCTTGCATATCTTTGGGGTACTCTAGTTCTACCAATCTATTTTGGATAGGGTCAAATCCAAAACTAAAAGATTTTAAATTCTCTTTTTAATATATATATATATCAGTGATGGGCGAATCCGGCACCTTTTGGATTCGAATCCGAATCCGAATCCGGGTGTGTGGAAATGTTTGAACCAACTGAACTGAACTAGCACCTTTGGATCGAACCAACTGAATCCATGTGTGTGAAAAGGGCCTCCGAACTTGAACTGAATCCGAATCCATGTAAAAAGCTTGAATCCGAATCCGAATCCGAATCCGAATGAACTGAACTGATCTGAATCCTTCCAATGTTTTTTTACAAAATTAAATACAAACAACCAAAATATAACATATTTTCAAATATTTATGATATATAAATAAAATTGTTTTTTATATTTTTCATTTTTTTTACTGCCTGATATACATATTTATTTTCGTGTTAAATAATTTATATTAATATTATATATATAGTATATATATATATATAGTAGTATATATATATATATATATATATATATATATATAGAATATATATATATATATATATATATATATATATATATATATATATATATGTGTATATATATATATATATATATATATATATATATATATATATATATAAAAATATATATATATATATATATATATATATATATTTATGTATCTGTATATAGTTATTTATATATATATATATAGTTAGTTTCGGTATATATATATATATATATATATATATATATATATATATATATATATATATATATATATATATATATATATATATATATATATATATATATATATATATATATATATATATATTTTTATATAGCATATATAATTTTGACGAGTAGTATATATATATATATATATATATATATATATATATATATATATATATATATATATATATATATATATATATATATATATATATATATATATATATATATATATATATACACCAACGTTCTCACAATCTCCTGTATATAGATGCATGCATTCGTCAGTTGTTCTGCACGAAACTTCTCCAACGTCTTCTGTCCATCCACATCTCAGACGCCTCCACATCCTGGATGTTCCTTTCTCTCTTCATCATTGCCACGCTCACGTTGTCGCTCCATCTAACTTTAGGTCTTCCCACACTTCTTCTCCCCTCCGATATCCATTCCAGATATTTTCTGGGCACTCGTTGCTCCTCTATCCTCTTAACATGTCCGTACCACCGCAGCTGTCCCCTCTCCACAAGCTCTACCACGCTTCTCACGCCCAAATCCGCCCTAACCTCCTCATTTCTCTTCCTGTCTCTTCTTGTTACTCCTCTAATCAGTCACAACACGCGCATCTCGCACGCCTCCAACTTGCTCTTTGCTCTCGTGTTAAGAGCCCATGCTTCATGCCCATACATCAGTATTGGTCTCGTTATACTTGTGTATATCACCATCTTGACTCGTCTCGAAATTGCTCTTTCCTTTAACAATGGGAACAACATTGCTACTGTCCCATTAAATTTCCCAATTCTCTTATTTAATTCCAACATTGTGTCGTTTTCCTCACCATAGTGCACCCCCAAATATTTAAACTGGTCCGTTTGTCTCAGCCCTTCTCCACTCAAACTCACCTCCAGGACATCTCCACCACCTCCAATCAACATCACCTGTCTTCCCTCGGTTTATCCTCATACCCCTCTCCTCCAACTCTTCGTCCCAAACCTCCAGAAAATTCTGCAGTCTCTCTTAGTTTTGTGCAAACAACACCAAGTCATCCACGTATCCAAACATCTCATTCTCCACTCTGTTCCCCACCGATCTCCCGCAACTGTCCATGTATATAATGAACAGAATTGGAGACAGCACGCTCCCTTGCTTCACTCCAGTTGTGACATTAAACCATTCTCCCTCACCGGAAATAGTCTTTACTCTGCACTTACTGTCTACATAAGTGCTTTTTATTGCTTTTAACAATTTCTCAGGTATTCCATACTCTATTCTTCTCAGTTCCCTCCACAATAACTCCCTTGGCACTCTATCAAAAGCCTTTTCTAGGTCTACGAAAGCTGCACAGTGCACATGTCTTCCTGTTAAATTCCCAATTCTTTTCACTTATCATTTTCA
>JABUQX010024022.1:0-16895 GCA_015478945.1 Trachelipus rathkii | reverse complement strand
CAGCGGTCCCATGTCTTCCCTAAGGGCTGATTTTCTGTCTGTGACGAGCTCTCACTAGTTAATGGAGGGGGTAGAAAGGCTGAGCTTTCTTTCAAGCACGTTTGTCATGAACACTACGCTTTTCTTTCCGATACTTGTACATGCTGCCCACTGTCTTTGGAGCAAAGAGGAAGGTGAAGAAAAAGAAAGAAAGAAATATATATATATATATATATATATATATATATATATATATATATATACTATATATATATATATATATATATATATATATATATATATATATATATATATATAACCTTAATATATATATATATATATATATATATATATAAATATTATTATCTTCTTCTCCCCAAGACTGGGGTAGGTTGTGGTTTATACATCGAAAGAAAGTAGTAAAGAGCCTATGACACAGAAGGATTGAAAACAAAGCCCAGCCTTACCCTCTGCTGCCAGGTGAGAACGTCTCAGTCAAAATGCACTAAACTCACGGACTCATGACGGACCTCACTATATGGCATATCGTCAAGTGTAGGGTTCATCCTAGCCCAGGCGGGCCACAACCATACCCCTCACAAAACCCCTCCATTCCTCCTATTATACCTTTCTTTAGCCTCTGCCAAACTCATCTCTCCTTCAGACATTCGTTCACTGACTCAATCCACTTTTTCTTCGGTCTTCCAGACGGTCGGTTCCCAGCAAACTCACCACAATGCATCCGCTTAACCAACCGACTGTCATTTATCCTTTCCACATTATTAAACCATCTCAACGTACTTTCATTTATTCTCACCCTTTCCTCACACCACATAACTCTCTATTACGTTCATTCCACCAGTTTATCAATTCTTTTCACACCTAACACGCTAAGATTGTCCATCTGAACACGTTGAACTTTAGATCTATATACCTCTTATTCCAAGACCATAGTCTCCCACTATACATTAACACAGGTAACAACATACCCTCATGTAAGACCCAAGCACCTCAAGACTTAGTCCACACCATGTCACCCAACGTTTGTGCACCAGCTACCCTTCCACCTGTCACAACTTTCCTACTCTGCATCATCCACTCCCTTCTCATCAACATATCCTAAATATTTAAACTCAGACATTTGTTCCAGCTGCTCATCATCTAACATAACCACACCGAGGACTGTCTCGCACAACCATAAACTTACTGCCATCTCCTTTTCTTTTAAACTCCTTTTTACACACCTGCCAAATCTCTCTACCAATCCTCTCCAAACTTTATATATATATATATATATATATATATATATATATATATATACATATATATATATTTATATATATTTATATATATATATATATATATATATATATATATATTTCTATAAATATTTCTATTTTTTTATTTGTGTATTTCTATCTATATATATATATTATATATATATATATATATATATATATATATATAAATGTTATATATTTATATATATATATATATATATATATATATATATATATATATATATATATATATATATATATATATATATATTTTTTTCTTTTTTTTTCTTTTTTTTTAAGATATATATGCTGCTATGCTCTTCGCTATATATATGCTATATATTATTATCCAATAATAATATATATATTGATGAGTTTTTTGTGCTTCTTTTAGGTTTGAACGATGTGATGACGGATTGAGAGGTATTTTGCAGTTTGACGTTTGTCTGAGGACTTTATTGGAAGTTTTGAATAAGAAGAGGAATACTTGCCCCTTTTTTAGTGATTATGTGTTACTTATTCTATTTATTTCTTTTCTTGCAGTGATTAAGCACTAATTTATATGAAAGAATAAAGTGTTAAAGAGTTATAAAGAATAAAGTGTTAAAGAGTTATTATGATAAGGGTCGAAAAAGTGGATTAGGAATTGGAACAAGGGTATGGTTAAAGTTATTAAGTAATTTCAAGGGTTAGTCGATGGATTAGATGTTCATTGATGGTTCTAAGAGTTAAAACAATTGGAAAAGGATTAACAAAAAGTAAGAAAGCCCGCCCCTCAGAAATTTCTGGGAACTGGGCTTTATGTACATATAGTATAGTAAATTGAAATAAATGATTAAGCTTATTAATTCACAAAAACATGGTTACACATTAGTAACTAAAACAAACAAGTTCAATTTATTTGTATTTGTTCATCGAAGAAGTATCGTTTGTTTCGTTGGCTATCCCTTGGAATTCAGTCTCTGGGATTCTTAAGAAAGTAGGTGAGTGTCTTTCGCTATTCTCTGTTATCACTTTTTTCAGTGGTAGCAGAGAGTAGTTCCGAGAGAACGTGCCTCTGGGGTTGTATAGTTGCGCATTGGTGTATAGGTTATTGGTTTATCATGGAGAAGGGTGATGGAAGTGGTAGTGGTAAGAAGGGGGTAGTTGTGGTTGAGAGAAGTGTTCGGCGTGGGTGTCCAAGGTTTGCTGGTGAAATGGATACGGAGGAGTATGAAGTATGGAAAGATCAGGTTGATGTATGGTATGATGTGTATGGTGAGGAATACGAGAAACCTGCTGGTGAGATTTTGTTGAGTTTAGGGAGAAAGGCATTCGAGTGTGTGAGTAAGATAGAGTGGAAGTCGTTGGGGAAGAAAGAGGGAGTGGAAGTTATTCTGAAACGTTTAGATGAAAAGTACGCTAAAGAAAAGCAGAGAGATAGATACGATAGAGTGTGTGAATATTTTTACATAAAGAGGAAAAATGGTGAGTCTATCAGGGAGTATGTTAATAGGTATGAATTGGTGGAGCAGAAGTGTAAGGTTGTTGGGAAGGTGGATCTAGGGGTGGATATGAAATGTGTGCATTTGCTGGAAGGAGCGAATATTGGAGATAGTCAGAAACAAATGGTTTTGGCATATTGTGGTAAGGATGAATGGGTATTTAGAACTTTTAAGGATGCACTGGTGAATATTTGTGAAGGGTTTGGAAGAAGTAAGGATGAAAAAAGTGAAATAGGTAGAGGAGGGAAGTGGTGTGTGGTATGGCAGTAGTCAGGGAGGGGTTAGGGGTGATGGGCCTAGTTATGGTAGTAGAGGAGAGTGGAAAGATGGGAAAAGACTGAATGCAAAGGATGCTTTTGGGAATGTGCGTAAATGTATCATATGTTGATCTGAATATCACTTTGCGTATTTGTGCCCAAAAAATGCGCTCAATGAAAGAAAGGAGAAAGATGTTGCTGGTGAGAATCGGGAGCAAAGTAAGGAGGATGTGAGGAGCACTAGGGGGAATGTTGAAAGTGAGAGAAATAGGGTGTATTTAGTGGAGAGGAATGAGGTAAGTACAGTAACCGGTGAAAGGTCTGTATATCTGGAAACAGGAAATAATGGAGTTGGTTATCGGAGGAGGTAGGATAGATTTGGGAATCTGAAGAGGTGTGATTTTTGTTATTCGGATAAACATTTGTGGGGGACTTGTGATGTGTATAGGGTATCAGAAATGGGTGGTGTGAACAGATTGGAATCGGTCAATGAGATAGATAGTAATAGAATTGGAATAAGTAGGGGTAAAAGGTTAGTTAATTGTGTAACAAAGAGAGAAGGAATAGGAAATGTCGAAATGGGGAGGGATATCTGTGGGAACGAGTACTAGTAGTGAGGAGTCGGTCTTTGAAGAGGATGAGGTGGATGATGAGAGGAAAAGGAGGGAAGAGTACGAGGAAATGTTACAAATAATTGACATGGGTCCTCATGTGGAGGTGGATTGTGATACCAGTGGTGACGAAAGGGAAAGACATATGGTAATGAAAGGTGAAGACAGTGGAATTGGAATAGAAGGGAAAAAAGAAAGCAATAGGAGTTTGGCTATAAGGGAGAGAGTGTAAAGAACAAAGGGTGGGTGAGTGATGGAGAAGTTGATTGATTAGTTCAGAACGTAATACTAGAGTAGCTGAGTGTGTTAAGGATGTGGAAGGCTGGACTAGAGAACATGAGTTTAAGGGTAGGGTGGAGAATAAGAAGACTGAAAGAAAGGTGAAACCGAAGAACTATCCTGTGTATTAGGTGGTTGGTTTGTGTAAAAGGATAGGGCTGTTAGGTGTGGTAGATGGTTGAGGTGTGTTAGATGGTGGAGGGTGGTTGTTTTATGGTTTCTTTTCTTGTGTTAGTTTGTTCTAGTGAGTGTGTTGAGTTGGAGGTTGTTTGGTGTGGGTGTGTGTTTGGAAGTGGGTATAGAAGGGGAGAAAAAGAGAGGGGAGAGAAAGGGATAAGATTGATGAGTTTTTTGTGTTTCTTTTCTTTTAGGTTTGAACGATGTGATGACGGATGGAGAGGTATTTTGCAGTTTGGCGTTTGTCTGAGGACTTTTTTGGAAGTTGGGAATAAGAAGAGGAATACTTGCCCTTTTTTTTATAGTGTCTTTTGTGTTGTTTTTATTTATTTATTGTGTAAAATTTGTGAAAGTAATTATGTGTTACTTATTCTATTTATTTCTTTTCTTGCAGTGATTAAGCATTGATTTATATGAAAGAATAAAGTGTTAAAGAGTTATTACGAAAAGGGTCGAAAAAGTGGATTAGGAATTGGAACAAGGGTATGGTTAAAGTTATTAAGTAATTTCAAGGGTTAGTCGATGGATTAGATGTTCATTGATGGTTCTAAGAGTTAAAACAATTGGAAAAGGAATAAACAAAAAGTAAGAAAGCCCGCCCCTCAGAAATTTCTGGGAACTGGGCTTTATGTACATATAGTATAGTAAATTGAAATAAATGATTAAGCTTATTAATTCACAAAAACATAGTTACACACATTAGTAACTAATACAAACAAGTTCCGTTTATTTGTATTTGTTCATCGAAGAAGTATCGTTTGTTTCGTTGGCTATCCCTTGGAATTCAGTCTCTGGGATTCTTAAGAAAGTAGGCGAGTGTCTTTATATATATATATATATATATATATATATATATACTTACTATATATATATATATATATATATATATATATATATATATATATATATATACTATATATATATATATATATATATATATATATATATATATATATATATATATATATATATATATAATTATTATATATATATATATATATATATATATATATATATATATATATTCTTTTTTTTCTTATATATATATATATATATATATATATATATATATATATATGAGAATAGACAGTTTTATTGTGTTTTTTTTATGTATTTCAGAGAGGACTCTTACCCTTTTATGTTGAATATCAATCAAAGCTTTGGAAGCTTTTAATGAATCCTCTTTGTTAATTAAAGTATAAGTTCGTCCATTAGTAGTTGAAATCTCGACCTGTGTTAAAATATCACTGTAAGATACAGTTAGTTCATCAGGTTGCTGAGGGTACACGAAGGATGGATTTGGACCATGAGGATGGAGAAATGTTAGTTTTACTTCTCAATTTATCATTATTTTCTCCAACACACATGCTAACCACCACTGATCATCATAAGCAACAGTTACAAAACCATGTATTTTTTCCTCTGATGGAACTTCCTCTTGTTGAGTAACTTTCTCAATATGTGAAATATTTAATGATGAAAACTGTTTCACTTCGAGAGTAGTTTCTGAAACTGGTTTAAAGTGGTGCAGTTTGTGTGTGCCAGGAATAGTCTTTGCAGGTGAGAATCGCTCTTTGAGAAGCTGATCTCCTTCATACTCTTTAGTAGTGGAAAAATGACATGTTATATGTTTAATATTTTCATTTGCAAATTAATAAAGATGTTCAGCAGTGAGAATTTGATCATTATAAGGCCGTTGTAAACTAGCTTTAGCAGCTAATCTCTTAATGGTACCTCCAAGACCATCACAGGGACCTTTTCCGTGACTTGTTGAAAAAAGTTCCATTCTGCCTCAATCTCAAAATCAGAGTAATGATGACAAAGATTCAAAAAGTTTTTACAATTTTTGTATTGGCCTGCTCATCCATCGGAAAAGTATATAATTTTTTTGATTGATGTGATATTACTTTTCAGGAATTTTATCAAATGCTTTTGGAACAGGTATACAGAAACTGTTTTATGTATGTTACATTATGTCACATTTTATGTGATATTACTTTTCAGGAATTTTATCAAATGCTTTTGGAACAGGTATACAGAAACTGTTTTATGTATGTTACATTTTGATATAACAACAAAGTTTAAATGGGAAATATCATTTTCATTACTGTAATAGATTACAAATGGATGCAATGTTGCCATATGGTTGTTTCAGTGGAAACTCTGGACTTCATCTTGAAGAATAAATGAATAATTTTCTGAGAAGTCCCACACAACAAGAACCTCTCCATCTTTCAAGGAACATTTTGTTTCACGATAATGGGTAGCTTGCTGTTTTTTTTATGAAATCATATATTTGGTATCGTTTCAATTGTTCACAAAAATGATTAGTAAATCCCTCTACATCCATCTCTGTTGTTTCCAAAATAGATCTATCTGTATGAGTCCATTTTTTAAATTTGACATTGTCAACGAAGTTTTCAGTGAACATGGTAATCAGTTTCTCATTCAGTTGCTCTAAATCTCCACATCGTTCACTGTCTGAGAAAGCAATCTACTGAGGCAGGATTATACTGAATCATGAAGTCAATACAGTCTTGTACCTTTAATATAGGAGTTTGATCATTTATAGCTAATTTATGTATTTCAGCTCCTATAATATCAGCTTAACATTTTAATGAATTGTACAGACACACACACTGTGTGTCCCAGATGTTCCAGCAATAACACATTGTTTAGGTCGCAAATCTGCAAATTTACTAAAGCCCACCTTAACTGTTGGATTTCTTTCTCTAAACATTTGATAAGCCTCCTTTAAATCGCATAGCAAAAGATGCTTCTGCAAATGAATCTTCCCTCTCTCACTGTCTAAGACACTGCAATAGTCTTTCCTACCTGGCATTATTCTGCTAACATCTTCTGAGAGATAAAATGCTTTGATATCACTGACCTCATCCATTTTTAATGTTTTCCCTCCATTTGGATTTGGATCGGAGAGAACACCCTTTTTTTCAGCTATTCTTTTTGCAGCAGATGCCATATACCTTGTTGTTTCAAATGTTTGAGCAAGTTTTTTTGGGCATAACTGTTAGGATTCTTATTTTTTCACTTCTTTTAGTTAATTTATCAAGGAATTTCTTCTTCATTCGATCTATTATTTACAAACTATATTCTTTAGACCTTGCTGCTTTCTTAATCGGTGATACTTTAGGTAATTCTTTTTTGGCTATTTTTTCAATTTTATTTTCAGTGAAGCTTGAAGATTCAAGAAATTCTCTGCACTGCTTACAAAGTCTGTGGTTATGTGTTAGTTTCAATTCTGGATATTTTTTTAGAAGTCTCGCTGGAATAATTCGTAAGTTCTTTCTTCGACAGTGGTCTTTGTGGTGTTTCAAAGGATCCGCACATTTTCTTTTTAAATTTAATTTTTAAATTTAATTTTTAAATTATATATATATATATATATATTATATATATATATATAATATATATATAATAAATAATTATATAAATATATATATAATATTTATATATATATATATATATATAATATATATATATATATATATATATATATATATATATATATATATATATATATATGTTTAATTATTTTAAACAGGTAGCTGTAATTAATATTCTGAAATATATAAAGACATTAATTTAAATCATGTGAACAGACATTCTTTTAATAATAACTTTTATTGACCTAAAAGTTTCTTTCTTGCTTTAATATAATATAAATTTGCACAAATTATTCAAATTAGCCACCTAAAATACTCATCAATTCACCATATTCAATTTTGATAGAACTTATAATGCACATTCAACGTGGTGGTGTTTGTAGTACTTAATCATATAATAAGGGCCACTGAAATGTAATGGATTATAGCTTCTAACTGACATTTTCTTTAATTGTAATTTGTGACATTGAAATTTTTAAAGGCAGAACAAATTGAGAGATTAACAATTTTATTTTTATTATTTTAAAGGTAAATTACTGAGTTTGTACATCATGTTTCTTATTACAAATAACACCCCTTGACCTTTGTAAACCTAAATGTATAGGAAATTTAATTTTTTTAAACTTATTTACGAAATTCTATTAAATGTATAAATATATTTAATTGTTAAAAATAAAGTAGTTGCTAGCCAATCATAATTTTTTGTGTGATTATTCATCATTACCCAAGGTATTTACCTGCATAGTTTGAAAACATTCGGAGGTGAAATATTTTTTTTGTAAAAGGTCAAAGGTCAAGGTCAATTTTTCAATTTTCAAATTTGAGATTTCTAACATAGCCCATTTTAAAGACCTATTCAAATCCTTTAAAATGATACTAAAACCATTGTATTATCTTTAGTAGTTTTTGAGTTACATGAATTTCAAAGTCAGAGGTCAAACCAATGAAGGTCAAATTTTAAAAACTTTGTGACCTTGTATTTCGGAAACCAAAGGTCATACAGCGCTAAAATTTTGGAAATGGATGAAGAATTGTCCGAAGAGTTTATGGTGGCATCCGAATAGTTTTCGGATTCGCTTGAGTAAGGTTGGTGCAGATCTGTATTAAGCGACGTGTGGCACACTATCGTCGGAGAGGTAGAAGTTGACCCACTAGTCATAGGTTTATCCCGCGGGTGTTCTGAGCGGCGAGCACGTTTTGGCTGGAGAGAACATGGACCCTCAGTCCAAATGGGGTCCTTCTGTTCTAAGAAGTCGGCAACCCGATATGCAAACGAGGAAGGATGTCTGGTTCTGAAAGACCCACTTTCGGATGGGCGATTGTAGCCGTTGGGAAGGCCGCGTTGTTTCCCAGGGGAAACTGATGCAGGGCATTTCCGAGAGATAGTGTAAGGAAGGTCAAACACCGGACAAAGGACGGTTGTATCGACATTCAAGAGGCTGAACAGCGTATATCAACATCAGTAGGCACCGCAGATATATTCGGATATAGAGTTTGGGGATTTGAAAGATTTATGCTACCGAAATACTTAAAGGTTTTCAATATTTGAGACATGAGATAGTCAAATTCAAATATTTGTGAGCCCCACAATACCCCGGTTTTAAGGGTATCGTGGGTATAAGTGGAAACACCATCCTACTTTGCGAGGCGAACTGATAATAGTTTTGTATATCCCTTCGATCCAGCTAATGGTTCGGGACAAAAAAAATCCACTCATATTAAGGGTAGCGGCTGATTTTTGCCTACGGTTCAACACACGAAAAAATCTACGCTGATGGATTCGTTATCACCTTCATAAGAAACATAATACCCACCAAAAAAGCTATTTGAGGGATTTATCAATAAAAAACGATAATCTAGTTTAAACTCTTAATATGCTAGAGTTTCGTCAATTATTAACAAAGTTCTCTCTAATGAGACTCTATGTCTAATCCTCCTCTGGTATTGCGAGTAAAAGATATAAATCACGGTTGCCCTACCTTCGGGACCCGGAGCTCAAATCCGAGACGAGAGAGGGTAGGTGCGTAAAAAAAAAAAACGGATTCGCGTTTAAATTCCCACAGCGGAGATCGCTATATTATATGCACATCCTATAGCTAATATATCACGATCTGTGATCTGCCTTCGAATATGCGAGTCATCAGACAATGCAAGGTTTTTAAAGTGAGGGAATGATATAAATTTCAACATGAAATAACACAGAAATAAGATTGTGTAAATGATGTAATAGGCGTGCGCACGCGCAGAGCTCTCTGTATGCCGTAGTATTCGTGTCGGGTTCAGAACAACGACTCTGGTCAAGATACTGGATAATTGACAACGCTCCAAAGTGCCTACACAGGAGAACAAGTGCCCTATCCATACAACAACGCATTTGATCTAACAGCCACCCTAAACATACCTCCCATGCCTCGGCAGATACACCGGAACAACCAAGAGCGCGAGCGTAAAAGTACCTTGTGCATCGAGCAAGATGAGCCGTGAGTAGTCACACCGGCGGTGTGGCGGTGCGGACCACACTCGTCTACGTAATAAAACAGTCCTACTTAATACTTAGGCAAAAACTAGCCGGCATTCTGCGAGCTTATCCCGATATAATACCACTATTATTCCAAGTTTCAGACCGATAACTCGGTACCTATAGAAATAGAGATAAACTATATGCGAGAAAAAGCTGTAGATAACGGTACACCCAATACAAACGCCCTCCGCGTCCAGTGCGACTACACTAAAAGTATAGAGACACTGAACTCAACCGTATCTTACTAAACCTTAAAATGGCCTTGAAACTAATTGAGCTTAAATCACATAATTTTAATAATCCAATAAAAGCCGAGATGAAGTGAAAACCCAGAGCCACCCGCAAATATGAGAGCAATAGTAACTCCGATACAATAGGCCTGAACATGATGACACCTTATATGTATAGCATGAGTGAGTAAATAAGAAGAAGGAAAATGACAAGAAGAAAAATGAAGTATCTAAAACAATAAACTATACTCCAGTTATTCATTTGAAGAACTAGGCAAATCCGTTGTGATTAGATTAGAGTTAAATCCAAAAGACAATTTTTCTCCC
Source organism: Trachelipus rathkii (assembly GCA_015478945.1). NCBI lineage: Eukaryota > Metazoa > Arthropoda > Malacostraca > Isopoda > Trachelipodidae > Trachelipus > Trachelipus rathkii. The sequence continues at coordinate 6,346 of JABUQX010024022.1, read as the reverse complement.
TAATTAAATAATTTATATAAACTCGCCCAAGAGATGATGAGAATAATAATTAATAATTTAAGTTTAACTAACAGAGTAGAAAATACGAAGAAATGAAAATCCATCGAAAAGATAACGGAAAGAGTGATTAATTAAAAGAGAGTAGTTCTATAAGATGAGAGTGAGTAGATAATTTTAATAAATAATATAAAAATATAGGATCATTTTTTTAAAGAATTGAATTTTCCAAAGTGTGAAACGTCCCACACTCTCCGAAATTCTATCCAGAATAACATCAAGATCTAAGAGAAAAATTAATTGAATTCGAAAGATTAAGAACAGCGAGATGGAATAATTCCTAAAGTAATAGAGAATAGAGAGAGATGCAATATTTAAATGATATTAGTAAGAATGGAAGGGTCAGTTAAAATAGTACATTGGACAAATAATGAAGTAATAATAGATAGAATAAATTGCTTGGCAGGCGAGATACAATTAAATGAATAAAATGTATAGATAATAAAAAATAAAATATATATAATAATGGAAATACGAATACAAGAACCTCTGAGGAATACATCACTTGTTGAGAGAAAAGTAAGAATAACGTAGTAGCCCACTATACAAAACTCAAAACACTCCCGCCATAATTCACAGCGAGTAATGCAACGAAAGCAATTAAGACTAAATGAATGAAGGTGGCAAAAACACAATCAATAATAAAGGTGAAAGATGAGAGTAATAGCTTGGAGAGATAATAGTAAAGAATGAGCATGTGCACTATTACCAAGTCAGCTAAACGCTATTGTAGAATTATAAATCAAATAAGAGTAACTAAACCAAATACTAAAACCAAGATTCTATCATACGTTATTTCCTAAAAGAAATGCGAAAAAAAATCAATAAATCTGAGTTAAGATATAAACACGTAAATATGCTCACCACCCACGAGCCTCACGGACGTCGCTCGGAAAGTGTGACTTGTGTAAATCGGAATGAAGTGTATGAGCGAATTGAGAACTCCAGCCCTTCGAAAATGATCTACCAGCACAAATAAGAATTGAGGAGGGTATTCAAAAATCTTACCTATAAGAATCACACCACGTGTGAAGAGCTATATAATAGGCCAACCGAAATAAACCTTTGTCTCGGAATAGTTGGAACATATGCGCGCGATGAAATCCACACAAACTATGAAGAGTGGAAATTATGATGATTAAGATATTTGAGGGATGGTGGCCATAATATCCTTGAAAACGAAAATAGTCTGACCTCACACGGAGATAGACAGCGACCTCCTCATAACTTAGCGATGTCTCAAAGGTTTCTAAGGATTGAGATTTTAAGTGAATTTATAAATTCTAAAAGTTGTTCGTACTGCTCCATCGATAAGTAACTTGAAGAGAAAATCAATTTCATGAAAGCGATTCTGATTACCGTTATGGAATTGTGTAAACAGATAAATAATGCCTAATAGCTCATAATTGAAAATTTGACCAGATTGTATATAAATTATGTTTCCTACAATGCAATTCAACACAATAAAATCCTCAATATTTGAAAGAGTAAATATAAAAATAGATTTAGAATTTACTTTACTGATAAGTGTTTATTACCTAAAGTAATTAATAATTAATTATTAAATAATAATAATAATTTTAATAATAATAATGATAATATGATTTATTGTGGCAATAACCATACACCCCTATCACTGTAAGAAATTAGTTTAATCAATAATATCTATATAAATTCATAGGAACTTCCAGTAGGAGCAGTTATATTTAGCAATAAATGCTTTACAGTATGATCTTCAGTGTATGTTTATCCAATTCTCATCTTTTCAGATCGGGGCAAAACTTGGTGAAACGTAGAGATTCTCAAAGTTTGCCTCCAACGGCCAGAAAATTACGACATGGTGGTGCAAATCCAAAGTGGTGGTTTTTGCTGACAATAGATTGGATGTTAGCACGCTTATTGTTCATTTATAACTTCCTTGAAAATTAGAAAATATTTAAAAAAAAAAGTAATAATATTATAAAAAGGGGAAATAATATTTCCTTCATATTATCTAAGCAATACCAAAGAATCCGATATAAAAAGTATAAACAATCAATAACTATGATTTTAAGTTTTTGAAGCTTTTTAGTATACCGTAGCAAACTAAGATTAGCTAAAAAACAATAAGCAATCATAAAACAATAATATAAATTTCTAAAATTAGAGTATCCTGAGAAATAAATTCTTGAATGAAAATAATTAATCGGAACTCTATATACAGATAATCACGATTCGACAGAAAAATTGATGATGTGTACTCTTTTATACGAAACACTCACTCTTCAACCCATTTATCCTCACTAGTCTTCAAATATACATCTGCCTCACGCTCTAGTCTCACGGACAAGATATCATATATGTTATTTAGTACACTAATAAATATCCTCCCAGACCAGCACTATTATTCTTTCTTCTCGTAGTATAAAAATAGATGCACACTCTAGAAATCAGAATGTAGAATCACACTCTTCTTATAAAAAAATGTGTAAGCCAGATAGAGAATTGAATTATATCTTGTCAGTGTAAATTTACATAATTATTCTCACTCATTTATATATTTAGAGAGTCTCTACGTGAGATAACATCCACCAATAATAAATTGAAAATGAATGTGACAAAAGGATCAGGAAAATATAACATTTAAAATTTTATAACCAAATTCCCGTATTTAAATAATTAATAACAAATCAATAATACTATAATAATATTAATTAATTATAATCTATATAATAATAATAACTATTATAATATAACTTTTATAATTATTAAATATTTATTTTGAATATTATATATTTATTTCGTGATGTAATAACAGTTGATACTTGTTAGACAAATAAGTAAAATAAGTTTTATTTGTTTCTCGAGTTTGAAGTCGACGGAACTTCGTGAATATTACGCGAATCGTTCTACAAATAACCTTCACCTTTTTATGTGTCGAAATAATAACTATAATAATACCTCAATTCTGCATGTTACTTTAAAAATGTGAGGATGTATACATATAGAAGAACTTATGTAAGTGTAAAATCAATTTATGAATAAAATCATTTTGCATAAATTATATTATCTTCATTTTATTTTAAATAGATATATAAGATTTAATCTCAAATATATATTATTATAGCTATATATTAATTATATATAGTTAAATATGTAGTCAAAGATAACATCCCCATTAATTTAATATTTGTAGATGTATATATAGAGATACCATCCTTAATATGTAAATGTTAAATAATATAAATTGAAATAAAGAAAGAATAAGATTATACTATCAAATTTGTTTCTTTTTCCTTTTATTCTTTCTTATTATAATAGATGTCCATCATTTGCTGATGGGACACGAGTTTTCAATTTGGTCGATTTACTTATGATTGTTTGATCGTACAATAAATATCAAAGCTGCCATTATTTCTTATTATCCTTATTTATTTTCTTTGTTTTCTTTTTAGTTTGGAATTCCTATTTTATTTTATAATATTTTATTAAGTCTTCAAAATAATTAATCAATATATCAATTTCTTATTTCCTTTATTAATGTATATTTAATGTTTCATATAACTTTAATTTCAATATCTTATACTAAATATTATGGTATAATTGCTGGATTAGCTACAGAGTATTATCATAGACTTAGTTTTAATTCCTTCTTTCTGAAAAAGATATCAAATATAAATTAAATAAAATGTTAAATACACTATTTATCGTTCTCGCTTTCGTACAACGATCGGACGTTAACTTATAATAGATTTAAGGATGGAAGACTATTATTTTATAAGTTTTTATTAATTTTCTGTTTCTCTTTTATTCTTCTTCATTAAAATTACTTATTTTCATATATATTACTAATATATTATATTTATAATTCTTTGGTAAAAATATCAGTAAATGTTGAGAAATAAGGTTAATGTTTTGAATAAATTTGTTATGCTTCATAGAGTTATTATTATTTATTCTACGTATCGCTGATTATACTATAATTTCTCATATCTATTTAATAAGATTATTGTAACTCTTTCCGCACATTTTGAAAGACTACAAGTGTGCTTACATATATCTGTTCCTCCCATTGTAAGAAGTGTATAGTATAATATTTTGTTTCACGTAAAATTTCTTCTTCGGTACTTCCCTATATATTTTATTTGTAGCAAGTAAAATATTATATAGAGTGAATTGCTCTCTCACTCGCCTTCAAGTAAGAGCTATTGTCATTGTTTCTCTTCTAAATTGTAATGAAAATGAGAGTGTAATCGTGTTCTACCGTTCGTATCTTCGAATTACCCTCACTCCTCACGAGCTCATAGTATCATTATTTCACTTTTTTGATCGTACAGCTCCAAGAAAAGGTAACATTAAAGTTAGGTAAATATGAATTATCTCAACGTGTCGTAACTATGAGCGAGAAGGTGTGTGTTATATTCCCAAGCGTTATCACTGCATTTATTTTAAATTCGTTAATGTTAAACGTTTGTTTCATTATCCGTAGACAGGAGGAGGAGTACACTCTTCTGTATCTTTATTGTCAGTCTGATGTAAGAGATGATCGTGTTTTAGTAATCTTAGTTCACTGCACAGTTCTGATTTCTCCTTGCATATATGGTTAACCCACTACTAGTTATAGATAGAATACTGGTCTTGTATTAACTTAACTCCACGTTCCAATTTAATTCGTCCCTATTATATGGTGGCCTTTCTCTTCCTTACTTATACATATAGTGTAAATAGTGATCGTTTTCAAATATGTCCTCTCTTGTATAATTAGTTACACCTTAAATTTCAGAATTAACTTCCCAAGTGATAAATAGATTCTTCTCTCCATTTTTTATGTTAAATCCATGACTAATACGTTAGTCTTGGAGACAATAATATTGAACTCCTAAATTATATTAAAATGCAGTGGTGCCTGAAGCGTATGTTGGTGCAGCCTTATTCAATAACAAAAATTGCTCTCGTTCAAACTCTGTAATCTCCTAAGTATAGAGAGTTTATGACATAATTGTTACTTGCAAGAACTACGCCTATATATAAAATGAGTCAATCGAATACAGTGGTGTTTACGAGAGTAAGAGTAATTCGCTCCTACGTAATACTGAGTGATGAAGCTCAATGTACATGTATCAATATTTAATCCGTTTGTTACCGAGTTTATCTTGTCGAGTTAGATCAATGAGTTATATAAAGATATAGAGATAGTGTCTTTTTCAAATGGAATTCCCACCACTTCACACATATCACGATAAGCAGCATCCTTAGTTATGATACTCGTCATATACTGTTTTATTTATAATCTCTCCACACAATGAGTATATAACAACATATGTTACAATATACTAACGATTGTGGTTCCAATAGACTAGGTGCTTCACCGAGAGTGATACTTTGCGTAATGGTGAAGTATAATAGGTGTTATTCTCTCGCATAGTGCAGTAGTTCATGAGCATGCATCGAACCCAAACGTCTATTAATTCATGAAGCCTATGTTTATGTGTCCATTTGCGGTATAGCCATGAAGCTATGGTTATATAAAATTTGTTTTCTCATATTTGCCTCATACTCAGGAATGATGACACCAACCGGTATGGAGAAAGATCATGAGTAATATTCAAGAATATCCACTAATTTTCTGTACAACTCGTGAGTTTGCTAACATAGAAGTTCTTATGCTTAAATAATGTGTGTTTCCCTAAAGAAATTTTCTCTCGTTTATTTTGCAATTAAATTAACTTTTGCATCCCCAGTTATTCTGTTTACTCTTCAAAAACATTTATTCTCTGTCCAATTTTTTATCCCTATCATTTTGGTTTGTTGTAACTTCTTCGTGTGGAGAATTAAGATGTGATTAATAACTTTAAGATTTATACCTTCCACGAGTTTATCATTATTCACCTGCGTGTCGACTAATGATATTCAAAAGAATAAACTACATGAGTTGCGTTCTCAGCATATAGGACATTCTTATATATTGAATATCAATAAATAAATTATTTCAATAATTATATCTCTGTCAACCGCTAAACTAATAATTATCATATATTCGTAATCTGGTGTAATATATGTAAAATTAGCAATATTAATCCATGATGAGACATCACTGCATCTCCAAGGGATACTTATTTACTCTACTTCCTGCTCTACTCCAGCTCTCAATCTAAATGACATACCCAATCCCCTAATTGCTTTTTATTAGTAAAGTGCTTGCTCATTACTCCGTCCTTTTTCACCTTCATAATAAATTATTTTAGCGCAATGTTGCAAGTTATTTTAGGAAAGTACGAATTTTCGTGTCGATATTTCATCAATTAACGTC